>CM034000.1:13892138-13916137 GCA_019603395.1 Cyrtorhinus lividipennis | reverse complement strand
AATACCGCTTCGTGATACGGTCTAAAATGAGAAATCAATTACTTTTACTCGTACATGAGTTGAATCGAGAACCGATCTCACGAAAAAGTCTCACAAAAATTTACTCTCTTCAGGGACGTTGACGGAAACTGAATTGATTGACAACTTGTACCAAATGATCTTAATTTATAACTGTACGAATAATGAAACAATATTCCATGCTAGAGGTCGCTCTCTAATCCGATTAAAAACTGTGCATTATGGTTGTTTGTTCCTCAAATAGTCAACTTGTTTTCGTTTCGGATGTATTCAGATGAAAAACCAATCAGGTATCTTGATCAGATCACAGGGAGTGGTTATTCCTCGGAACAGGTGCATGGAGACTAATTTCTTCAACATGGGGAAAATGGGGGAAGCAGTGGGTGTGGTGGGTCCCGGACCCATTCCAAACGATTCAGGGTCCAACATATACCTATACTATGATACTTATTTTAACCTTTAACCTCTTCCAGTGGGTTCCAATCGTTCTGGGATCCGTTTCATTGGATTCAGCGTCCAAAAATTAGTGGAAAATGACACCCCTCGCGCCTAAAATGCCAAATATCTCGAAAACCCATGATTCAAAATACAAATTTGACCCCTACCCCGTTCAAATGTGGTCCGATCGGGCTGAAAAGTTTTGAGGACTAACTAAAGACGCAGACGCGTCTGTGACCCAAATTTCAGATTTTTAGAAATTTTTCTACTACTCCCAAAATCCCATTTTGACCCATAACCCCAATCGTCCCGACGATTCAGCGTCCAAAATTTAGTCGAAAATGACACCTCAAGCGTCTTGATCGCAGGAAATCTCTAGAATCTTTTTTTGAAAAAGCAACCTACGGGTGTGGGGTATTTTCCAGCAAAATGGGAGATTGATTGAGATTCCTACAACCAACTGCACATTAGAAGTCAAATGTACTTTAGAATTTAGCTTAATGTCCCTTAAATGTAAAATACTTACGTGCTGCTTAGCAGAAACAAATAAATAAATTAATATTATTGGAAATAATTCAGAACAAAATAGAGATGAAGGAACTAAATTATAAAATGAAAATACAGCAGTAAAACGCTGCAGTTCATTCACAGAGGTTAGCTATTCCTCGATTCATCGTCCAAAATGTAGTTGAAAATGGTACCCCACATGCTTGAATTGCCGGAAATTTCTGACACGGGGAAAATGGGTGAGATCAGTGGGTGTGGGGTGTTCTCGACTCATTCCAATCGATTCCGCGTCCAAAATTTAGTGAAAAATGATACTCCACACGCCTAGATCGCCAAGAATCTCGGATGTATATTTTTCGAAAAACAAATTTTGACCAATTCCACCCCCTTCTCCTTAAATTTGGTTTGATCAGGCTGAAAAGTCTTGATGACCGACTAGAAAAAAACGGGTGCTTGACCAAAATTTCAGATTTTTAGAAATTTTTCTACTGCCAAAAACGGCGTAATCGACATTTTCTTATTTTGTTCTAGACGCCGTAAAACGCCTAAAATTTTGGTGATAAATGCAGAAATTGGCTTTTGCATGAAAACATAGGTTGATTATCAAGGAATAACCAACCAAAACTGAAAACATTTTAGGAAACTAACTATATCTGATAGATACTTGAGAGCATTGACTCACATTTATATGAAGGGGTGACAAGAGATCTGAAATTTGGGTTAGGGGTCAGATTCCGGCTCTAGTTAGTCCTCGAAACTCATTTGGATCAAAATTTGGGGGGTTGAAAAATGTGTTTTTGAGATTTGTGGCGATCCAGGAGTGTAGGGTATCACTTCCTTATAAATAAATAAAAATACTCCAGGGTAATTTCCACCTCTGCGTAGTGGCACCTATTGTCACAGCTGCAACGTGAGAAGGGCGCAGACATAGTCTTAATCAGTGAACAGCCCCATAATCAAGACAACCATACATGGTTCTGTGACGATTTAGGCACAGCACATATGGTCAGCCACAAGGAAGAGTGGAAGACCATGGAGGAGACTGTGGATATGTATGGCTAAAAAGAGGCGGACTCACGTTTGTCAGCTGTAACTTCACTCCTAATGAGCCCTTTAGAAACTTTGAGGAGAAGCTAGGACACCTGGAAGACTTCATCCTAGTGACTAGCGGGGAGCTGATTGTAGCTGAAGATATCAACGGGAAAGCTGTTGAGGGGGGATGGATCACTCAGACCGGCGGGCCGGCTAATTATGGAGATGGCCTCAAGAGCGGGTCAGAAGTCCTAATGAAGGAAGCACTCCAACCTTCCAGAGGATCGGCCAGCGGGAACAATTCCAGACATCACTCTAGTATCTGAGAGACTCATGCCTAGAGCCAAAAACTGGGCAGTTATAGAAGACTACACAGCTAGCGACCACCAATACATAACATTTGTGATAGCTATGATGAAGGGAGGTAAAGGAATAACAGAATGAATGACACACAAAGACTAAAGTCATGGGACCTAGCCAAGCTCGATAAGGCGAAAATGGTGGAGATCCTGCTGAGTGGAGATCAGCCATCACCTGGACACGGCAGGACACGAGTAGACCCCAAAACCGCTGAAGAACTGACTGAGCAGGTCATGAATACCATTACCAGGGCATGTGATGCGGCAATGCCAAGGAGGTGACAGGGACCTAGTAAAACTTCTGTGGTGGAATGAAGAAATAGCCGCACTCAGAAGAGTATGCTTCCAACTGAGAAGACAGGCTCAGCGAGCGCAAGCCACAGAGGCAGCAAGAGAGCTTCATGACAATCACAGAGAAGCAAGACGAAATTTAAGACATGCAATGCGAGAATGCTTATTATAAAACAAAAGTGTATGCGAAATATACGTATAATTGATTGATGGGGAGTATCGCAATTAGGTGGTTGGGAACCTTCGCTACTTTATAAGGAGAATCGCTAATAATTTCCGAATGCTGAACCGATTGCAACAGATTTTGGGCTGTTAGCCCAAAACGGAGGCCGTTTATGGTTAAAATTGTGGATTATTTTGCCGCATTCCATTATGTTTGTGAGAAATGCGTTTCGTTGACCACCTAAATTCGATCGCTTGCTTTGTTATTTCGAAAGCTTTCATCTATCACTGGGTTCTCTTTTTCTTCTTCCAACACTCCTGTCGGACCATGATCGACACTAGAGAACGAGTTCATTAGAAAATTCGATTAATCAACGCGGGCATTTCAATGATGAACGAGATTATAACGTGTAAGCGTACATGTGACGGGTTTTTGTGTCTCAAGAATCTTAGTGTCAAGGTGTTCGAGTTGCTGTCGTGAACCGAAAGAATAGTCCTATTTCTCGATTAACCCTGTTGAGATGGTACGAACTTAACTCGTTTCTGAATTTTGATAAAGCCCTGTGGCTCCTGGAGCGGCAATAGTATGTTAAGTCACGCCGGACTCCCTTCGATACACCCATATAATACCGCTTACAGTCACAGATACAATCCAATTCAACTGAATACTTACGTAAGAAGTATTCAAAAAAATCTGCAAATTCTCACACACGGGTTGGTTATTCCTCGAATGGGGGAAACAGTGGGTGTGGCGGGTCTCAGACCCATTCCAATCGATCAGGGTCCAAAATTTAGTGGAATATGATACCCACACGCCCAGGTACCAGAAATCCTGACACATACCAAATGGGTGGATACATAACCATTTTGACCCATAACTTCTTCCGGTGGGTGCCAATCGTTCTGGGACACACATCATTGAATTCAGCGTCCAAAATTTAGTGGAAAATGATACCCCACATGCCAGGTAGCAGAAATCCCGAAAACACATAATCAAATTGGGTAATAAATACCCAATTTGACCCATTACTTCTTCCAGTGGGTGCCAATTGTTCTGGGACCCATTTTATTGGATTCAGCGTCCAAAATTTAGTGGAAAATGACACCCCACTCGCCTAAATCACCCAAAATCTCGAAAATCCATTTTTCAAAAAACACATTTTGACCCCTACCCCCTCCAAATTTGGTCCGATCGGGCTGAAAAGTTTCGAGGACCCATCTCGGCTGGGAACAGACCCCTGACCCAAATTTCAGATTTTTAGAACATTTTCTACTACCAAAAACGGCGTGGACAATGGACGGCGTACGGCGGACGGCGGACGGCGGACGGACATTGACCTTTTTTGATCAGGACATCATGAAACGTCCAGAAAAAAATTTTGAGCCGAATCGGAGAGGTTGACCATTATCATGAAAACATAGGTTGATTATTCAAGGAATAACCAACCAAAATGGGTAATATATATACAATTTGACCCATAACTTCTTCCAGTGGGTGCCAATCGTTCTTTGACCCATTTAATTGGATTCAGCGTCCAAAATTTAGTGGAAAATGACACCCTACTCGCCTAGATCGCCCAAAATCTCGAAAAATCCATTTTTCAAAAAACACATTTTGACCCCTACCCCGCCCAAATTTGGTCCGATCGGGCTGAAAAGTTTCGAGGACCCGTCTCGGCCGGGAACGAATTTTGAGCCGAATCGGAGAGGTTGACCATTATCATGAAAACATAGGGTGATTATTCAAGGAATAACCAACCAATGGTCAGTTTTACCAAACATATAATTGGTGTAGTGGGCTAGCGCGTTTGACGTCAAGCCAACTAATGGAGTGGAGGAGGGAATTTGAGGGGTTTATGCATGCAAGGGCTGAGAACAGGAGAAGGGGGTTGATGGTTTGTGCAAGAAGGAGCTGAGGAAGTGAGGGCTGGGGACAAAAACGCTGTTCTATTAATAATCAACTTATATTTACTGCAAAAGGTATCTCCGATTTGACCCAAAATTTGACATTTTGCGTTTCAAAGTGTCTAGATCAAATAATGGAAAATGATACCTCACATAACTAGATACCAGAAATCTCGAAAACGCACATTCGTAATGGGTAGATAGATACCCATTTTGACCCCTTCTCATCTCTAGTGGGTGCCAATCGTTCTTGGACTCGTCCCATTGGATTAAGCGTCCAAAATTTAGTGGAAAATGGTACCCCACTCGCCTAAATCGCCCAAAATCTCAAAAATCCATTTTTCAAAAAACTCATTTTGACCCCTACCCCATCCAAATTTGGTCCGATCGGGCTGAAACTTTTCGAGGACCAACTAACCCGTGGCCCAAATTTCAAATTTTTAGAAAAAAATTGCCCACTACCAATGACCTACTAGAATAACCTACCAATAACCTACCAAAACTCATTTAATGTCAGATGGATATGTTTTATATTTCTGCGCAATCACGGAACACAGACAATTATACAGTTTTGCCCTTTTTTTTTCCTTTTTCAAAAATAAACGAGGTTATTAATGGACCACGCGTAGTCCGTCTCGACCACATACATTTTCTGTTTGAAATTCATGTCGTTTCGCTGAAACTCGTTTCAATGAGCTAACAAGAGCGGGTTTTATTTCACAACCGCTTTGAATGAAAGGCACAAAGAACCTTCGGAAACTGTATTTTTTCCCTCCGATATTCGTCATTTCTATCTTCAATATTAACTTATTCAGAGTTCCCAGTTTTTTCTTTCATAAGGGAACCTTTCTCAACACAATCTAAAAACTTCATGAGACCTTCGTGTAATTTCCTTTCTCTTGTCCTACAGATTTGACTCGTCTAAACTTCAGAATAAATTATTTTCAGAACAAAAACGCGCTACAATGTATTTCGAAGCCGTTTCAATTTAGATCCGGTAAAGACTTTTCTCAATAAGACCTGATTCACAGCTTGTGTTCACCTTTACGAATTGTAAATTTATTTTTGTGTAATGTAGAAAACATTTGCGAACAATTTAAACGCGTTTGTAAGGAAAGTTAACCAACATTTCTGAAAATTTGTTCATCGATCGTCAGGGCCCACAAATACAAATTACAGGTCTTAGCTTTGATCATATAAAATGTGTTAAGGTGCCAATTTTAACTTCTTTAGGAAAACAAATGACATGTTTGAGAAGCAAAGAAATGATCAAGTCACAAATACTAAATTAACACTAAAGCGTTACATATTTTTACACCATCAAAATCGACACTTCTGATGATAAATCATCAAGTATGCCTTCCCGGGACTTGATGAGTTTTTTTTTCAGTATAAATTCGTTGAAGTAATTAAACACAAAAACAATTATCAGGAGCAGAATTGGCAATAACCTCCTTTCCACGCGATTTCATGAATGTAGACAATTTTTGTTTCAGGTTATGATGGATACATTTTACGATAATTCGTCAATAAATAAGCTTAGGCGTTCTTAATAACGAAAAAACGCTGCAAATTCATTCACAGGGGTTGGTTATTCCTCGGACCAGGAGCATGGAGACTCTTTTTTTAATCGATTTAGCGGCCAAATTTTAGTGGAAAATGATACCCCACACGCCTAAGTACCCGGAATACCGAAAACCCACATTCAAAATAGGTAAATAGATACCCCTTTTGACCCATAACCTCTTCCGGTAGGCAACAGGACCCGTCTCATTGGATTATGCGTCCAATAGTTATTCGAAAATGATACCCCATACGCCTAGATGGCCAAAAATCTTAAAAATCCATTTTTCGAAATACACATTTTGACCCCTGCACCCCTTAAATTTGGTCCGATTGAGCTTTCAAAGAAGTTTCAAGGACCAATAGACCAGAAAACTGAGTAAAAGAACAATGATAAAAGCGCCTTTGAGAATTGATCGTAAAAACAAACAGAATAAAAACAGTAATTAACCATTCGGATAACGAGTTAAAGAGAAATTTAAATGAAGTTCAATAATTACAATCAATAAAAAATTAAAAACAAAAACGTTCGAGTGAACCCTTGATAAATTATTCTTTCATCCTATCACTGCGAGAGGAACGAAACGATATTTAAACACAAAACTTAGCTTTCAGGTATTAATATAATAATGGGCGGCGTCATTAGTCTCCCACGCGGGCAGAAAGAAAATATAATCAATAACACAGGCACAAAAAAAAATTCAAAGTCCATGGAAGCGACCTGTGGGGTTTTATGTTTTTCAGGTAGCGGATTTCGAATCTTTTGCCAGTTTTTTCAGATCAGATCGCTTTCAAGGTCATTTGAAGGTCAAATGGTTAAAAATTCTGAAAAAATTCAGACAGGTTTTTTAGAACGCTGAATCCAAATCCGGTGTCGGTTGACCTTCATGAGGTCAAGGTCATTTGAAGGTCAAACCAAAGAAATAACCTAAAAAAAAATTGTAAAAATTTATGTATGTGTTTTGAGGGTCGCTGAATCCGAATCCACGGTTGGTTCGATCATGTCTGGTTATCTGAAGGTCATATAAGGTCATTTGAAGGTCAAATTTTAAGAATAGGCTGAAAAAATTTGAAAAAATTTAGACAAAAGTTTTTTAGAACGCTGATTCCAAATCTGGTGTCGGTTGACCTTCACGAGTTCAAGGTCAAGGTCATTTGAAGGTCAAAACAACAAAACAACCTCAAAAAAATTGTAAAAATTTATATATGTGTTTTGAGGGTCGCTGAATCCGAATCCAGAGTTGGTTCGATCATGTCTGGTTATCTGAAGGTTATATAAGGTCATTTGAAGGTCTTGTAAAAGTCTCCTTATTTGAGCTGCTGAAAAGCCAAGTGGCATAAGTCAAGAAAACGTGATTTTGAGAAAAAACATGTTTTGCATCCATGGTAATAGAAAACTCCCGAAACATGTTTCTGAATCTAACTACATCAGTTTTGAACTTTTGTTTATAGATACCTTTCTCCATCATCAAGTCAAAAAAGGAATAGGAATTTCGGACGCTGAATCAAATGAGACGGGTCCCGGGACAATTGGTGCCCACCAGAAGAGGTTATGGGGCAAAATGGGTGCCTGTCTACTCATTTCGAAAGTGAGCATTCCTTTTTGAGCATCCCTAGGTCAAAATAGGAACCTATTGTAATGGGGTGGCAGAGTCCAAGCGCCCCGTCAAGAAACTTCGGCGGCGGGGTACGGATCGAGCCCTCTCCCCTCCAAGCGCCTGACCCAGCGGGGCGAAAGGCGTGTCCTCATCGGACACATCGGAGTAGGAGGAGGGGAAGGCGACTTGACGAGTGGGCTGGGGAAAGGCTGGGCAGTCAGTCGTGTACGAACTCAAGTGAAACGAGGTTGGCCCCCCCTGCTCGCCATAATCTCGAGAGGACGAGGCGAGGCAGGGGCGGGGCGGAACAACCTGTTTCGGGGCGGAACAACCTGTTTCGGGGCGGAACAACCGAAGCGGAACAACCTGTTTCGAAGCGAAACACCGAAGCGAAACAACCGACGCGAAGCAAATCAACCCCTTGTGAAGCCGGTGTTGTGAACGTGACCTGAGGGAACAAGTGTATCGTGGTTCCTTCAGGGTGAGAATTCGGGAATTGGGAGATCAGCCAATTCCTCTCCCGTAACAGTGGGCCCTTATACGAACTGAAAATCCCCCGTCGGACCCGAGTGTTGATTCGTTCGCGCCCGATTCGACGGCCAATAGTCCAGGTTCCCCACGCACCGCCAGTCGTCGGACCTCCGTCGGAAAGAGCCTCGCCTCCTCCGGCCTGGACGGCGTTCCCCTGACCGAAGCCGAGCAGCGAAGAGAACATCACCCTGTTGTCTCCATCCGAAGAAGTTGGTACACGTAAGTGGCGAAATAACTCTGTCTCGTACCCTCGCAACGCGAAAGTCGAATCTCTAAATCTGGCCCAAGCCCTGACGTTTAGTCACCAGAAAGCTGATCATAGAGTGTACATTGTAGCCGTATTATTTAGTATTTTGTCTGTCGTGCGTTAGGAAAAGAGAAAGGAATTAGGGGAGGACATTAACAGATCACTTCCACTTTTACCGTTATTCAAACCAAACATTTTGAGCCTTCAGCTACCCCTAAATTCATTTGGCCCTCAGCCCTTCACTTTTGCCTACTCAATAATTAGGTTACGTAATAGTCAATATCCTTCTCGGCCGAGACATTCCGTATTTTATATTTCTGTCAATTGCGTTTATTATAAGTCAATATTGAACCCTTGTCTTTTCAATCACGAAACCCCATTCCTCAGAGCTTGGTAAATTCAGGTGTACTTGGCGTCCATGACCGACCATTGCAGACATTCCGGACGGTAAGTGAAAGTCTTTAATCTCCCACTAATTATTCGCCTAGGTCTATTTTTGGATCCCTAGCCCGTTACGTGAAAACGACGGGTTACACTATCTATCCGTTTAGAATGTGTGTATTTGACATTTTTGTTACCTAGACGTGTGGGGTATCATTTTCCACTAAATTTTGGACGCTGAATCGATTGGAATTAGTCACCATGCGCCAGGTCCGAGGGATAGCCAACCCCTCTGAATGAATTTGCAGCGTTTTTAGTTTCAATTTTTAAAACACACCATACAGCAGATAACTTCCCTCGCTGGTTTTATTAGCACCTTCAACAGAAATATGGTCTCCTTATCCACTTTCCTGGTTAAATTACGCGACGCATCGTCATCAATGCGAGTGGCCATGATGATGACTGTAAACGGTGCTGCATATCTGGTTCAAAGCACAGTCAATTTCCCACGGAAGATTAACTGTTGAAATTCCTCTGACGAAGCGTAAAACCCAGTTTATTTAGCGCGTACATCAAATATAATAAGTACATAGTAGTATGTTACATTAACCCTTCATCCCCAGGCAGCGCCATGGTATCAGCAGCTTGAATACATTATCCGACTTGTCGATAGAATTCAATGGTCTTCAGTAAAGGGTGAATAAATTCGGGCTGAATACAGTTTCGCTCGAACAGTCAAGTTCAGTGAACCGATCGTTTGCGCTCGGTTAAATTCATTCGCTCGAAATAATGGTCAATTTATTAACAATAACAACTTTGTGAAAAGAAGGAAATACAAATCGGAAGAGAGAGAAAATTATGCAGGCTCGAAGGTGGTTTTTTTAAAGCGATTATTTTATTTGGCTTTTACAAAATGTAATGGTGAAAATTGTTGGACCTTCACAACCATGTGAGCGATCGACCCTTTAGTTACATAGTAAACTGCTTGTGTCTTGTCGTTGTACAAATTCAGTTTGGGGCTATCGATATACAAGCCTGCGGGATAGTTTTATGGATCTGTCACGTGGAAAATGCACTTTATACAGTGTTGGCTGAGAGAAGTGTTCTAATTTGATCAATAACGCAGTAAACTGAACTGAATTTTATAAAAATTAATCATTAAAATGATCTGACTGCGAACCCGTAGGTGTGTGCATTTTGATTTCATGTATTTTTAGATTATTTTACTGCGTCAAACATCAAATTCCGTCAAATTCTGTCCGCTGGTAGGTGCGCAAGTTGGGAGTCAAAAAGCTGACTGATTGATGCTATGGTTTTTTTTGGGCCATTTTGGCCCATAACCTCTTTTGGTGGGCACCAATCGTTCCGGGACTCGTCTCCTTGGATACAGTATCCAAAATTTAGTCGAATATGATACCCCACACGCCTAAATCGTCGAAATAAAATAATCCGTCATTCAAAATCCTCTGACCAGGCGCTTGGAGACTCATTTCCTCAACATGGGGAAAATGGGGAAAACGGTAGGTGTGGTAGGTCTCGGACCCATTCCAATCGATTCAGCGTCCAAAATTTAGTGGAAAATGATACCCCACACGCCTAGGTACCAGAAATCTTGAAAACATATACACAAAATGGGTAGATAGATAACCATTTTGACCCATAACTTCTTCCGGCGGGTGCCAATCGTTCCGGGACCCATTTCATTGGATTAAGCGTCCAAAGTTAGTGGAAAATGATACCCCACACGCCTAGATTGCCATAAGTCTTGAAAATCCATTTAAAAAAAAAAACACATTTTGACCCCTTCTCTTCCAAATTTGTTGAAAAGTCGGAAACGGGTCTCCGACCAAAATTTCAGATTTTTAGAAAATTCCCAGAAAAAAAGTTTGGGGTGATTCGGAAAGATTGACCTTTTGCATATGTTCAGCCCCAGGCCTCCCTATAAGATTGAAAGATGCCAAGGAGCAGCCAGTTCAAATTACCCGCCATTTGGGTCGGCTGGAGTAGGACCTTTTTGCTCGCGCTAGATGACCCGACATCAGCGCTCGCTCGTTCTGTGAACTAAGGGGGTAACCTGCCGTGAAGGAAACCTCGCATTATTGTTCTGTTCTCCAACGTGTTCGTTCGTATTGCTGTGCTCATAAAGTTCTGTATCCGTTTACATCTGTTTGATCAGTCATTAAAAGTTCAATTAACTGTAACAGTTCTTCAGTTCCAACCCACGGTCTCACAGCATAAAAACATTTTTTATTACATCGCCATGTGTTAGGTTGGTTATCTACCTCAAAACGTTTCTTAATTTGATTATTATTCTAAGCATTCCAAGAAGTATATATTCCATGTATTTTATTTCACGTACGGAAACAGACCTTTGTTGAAAAGGCATCGTTACCTCTATCAACAAATTGATTGATATCAACATTAAAATGTTGATTTAATTTTTATGTCTGGTTTTCTGTTGCTACTTGGAGCTGTGAATGCAATTTGAGGGGTAGTTGAGTGGCACCTGACGACGGTTTGATGTGAACCCGAGTCCGGTTCTTCACGGTCCCTCGAACTCACCCCTTTCCCCAACTCACATTCACCCCTTTGCCACTGTCATATCATGTTCGGGTAATTCGCGCGCGAGCTCTGGTGACAACAGACGGTATATTGGCGCTCGGTCTAATGTCAAGTCAGCGCTTTCAAACGGACCAGGTCGACCATGGCATGTTACTTGGCCATCAGCCGTTGAAACGTTTTGGCTGAAGGGTGGAAACCCATCACTGGAGCTCTTGATTGCCTTCCAAGGAGGCGTCAGAAAGGGCACTCAACCATCAAAGCAGTATCTGAGGTGCTCACAGCACTGAGGAAAACACAAGAAGGTACTCGGCACATTCGAAAGGTAGTACTCCTAGTGACACTGGATGTCAAAAACGCCTTCAACTCAGCAAGATGGGAAAATACGCTGGTGCCTCTGGAGACCACCTTCCATCTCCCGTGGTATCTCCTGAAAGTCTTAGACAACTACCTCAGAGACAGAACACTTGGACGCCGAGAAGCACCGATTACATCATTGGCAGCCCTGGGGTCAATACTTGGACCTACCCTCTGGAACATATCCTATGACAGCATATTCCAAGTGGCCCTCCCAGAGGAAACTTTCCTGGTTGGATATGCTGATGATGTGGCAGCTGTAATCTTGACCAATACAATGGAGCAAGCGAAAGAGAAGTTGAATGAGACCATGTCCAGAGTGGGAGCATGGATGGTGTGTCCATCCAGTCTCTCACTAGCCACTGCCAAGACAGAGGTGGTTCTATTTGGGGGACCGCGACCAAAGACCCGGGTATGTGGAGATTTTTACCCACTAAAAACCTCACCTCCTTTGCCCATGTTGGGGCCCTGCCCGGAACAGTTTGACGCATTACTTCAGGCTGGGTTCCAATTTCTGCCTGCTTGCTGGTCCCGTTTGCCTGAAGTTCCCGTTGCCGGGCCCTTTCCTCGACGAGCTTGCCTTCCAGGATGTTTTGGATGTACCCTGCCACAGCATTCCACTTTGACATGCTCTCGAGCATCCTGGTCATCATATCCTCGGGGGTGGGAGGGCTGGTCATTTCTAGCTCCCTTGCAATTTGCCATCGCTCACTCTCCCACCTCTCGCATTTGAAGAATGTGTGTTGAGCGCTGTCCTCTTCGTTGGTCCAATGTAGGCATCCTGGAGATTCCACGATACGCATCCTATGGACATACTGATAGAACATCACGTGACCCGAGAGGAACTGCGTCATATGATAGTTAACTTCACCGTGTTTCCTCTCTAGCCAGGGACGTATATTTGGCACCAGTCGAGCCGTCCATCTTCCTCTTGTTTCTGTCTCCCAGATTTCCTGCCTGAAGTCGAGTGTGTGTTCCCGCTCTTGTTTGGCTAATTGAGGCCAGGGCTCCTCTTTCCGTCGCTCGTACATCCTTTTCCTCTCTGCAAGCAGATGTATTGGTATCACTCCTGCCAGGAGGAGCACGGCTGGTGAGCATCCGTTTTTGGTGGCATTTGACATTCAGAGCGTCCGCCCATACTTCTGCCCCATATAGCAGGATGGAGTGTACAACTGACATTAATAGTTGTCTCTTACACGGTCTAGGTCCTTGGATGTTTGACATTAGTCGACTCAGGGCTGCAGTTGTCATTGCTGCCTTGGCTGCTGCCATCCTTATGTGCTCCCCAAAAGTTATCTTGGTGTCCAGCATTATTCCCAAGTACCTGACTACTGGTTTTGTTTCCACCTCAACTTCCCCCGCTCTGATTTGCATGATATTTGGGATGCGTTTTCGTGTTCTGATTTTGGACAATGAATCCATTGAAATAGGTCCCAGAACGATTGGCGTCCACTGGAAGAGTAAGTACGTGTCAAAATGGGTATCTATCTACCCATTTTGAATATGTGTTTTCGAGATTTCTGGTACCTAGGCGTGTGGGGTATCATTTTCCACTAAATTTTGGACGCTGAATGCAATGAGATGGGTCTCGGGACGATTGCTGCCCACCAGAAGAAGTTGTGGGTCAAAATTGGTATGTATCTACCCATTTTGTATATGTGCTTTCAAGATTTCTGGTACCTAGGCGTGTGGGGTATCATTTTCCACTAAATTTTGGACCCAGAATCGATTGGAATGGGTCTAGGACCCGCCACACCCACTGTATCCCCCATTTTTTTTATCCGGCGTCCACTGTGGGTATATCAATTATCCTTTCTCATTAAAGCTTACGGATAATATTCCCAAATGAATGTCGGCTTTTCAAACAAATTCACTCATTCCACGCTCATCTCAGCTCTGCCTCCCTCCTCCCTCTCCCCTCCTTACTCATCCCATCCCCCAATTATTACCAGTGGGTGGAAAGTCAACTTGGAAGTTGAAAGCTGGGAGCATAGCCTGGTCGTCACCATCGTTACGTGTATCTCCTCGGTAACTAAACCTAAAAATCAATGCTCCGTGACCCCACCTCACCTTCGTAATGAACCGGGTAGGTAACTAGGTACCAACCCAATGAATTGATTACCTACTGACCTCATCAAGTACCCAGGTCATTCATCCCACTTCATTACACAGTCGTTCAATTATAGCACGCTTTAGCCGTAGGCCCGTTAGCGGAGGCGAAAATGCGTTACGCGGTTGCTTAGGGAGAATAATTTATTTATGATAACACTATTAGTTTATACCAGCAGGCTGGAACCGTATTCCATTTTCATACGACCGACAGGCTTCTTGTAAATATCATTACCAATAATTGAATCTTTAAAAATAGTCAATAACACTTGTTTAACCACTGCAAATTATAATATATATTGGTTTACACTTAATATTCTCGGTGGGTATGCTCAGGAAAATAGCATCTTTGGGATCAACGGAGTATTTTTCAAAATATTTCAAATTTTCAAAATATCCTTTTAATTCATACGTATCCGTACTTTCAAAAGGACCAATTTGCGAAATTTCAAAATTTTCGGAGTATTTGAAAGGTCTATGTGTGGACGGCGTATATATCGACTTCGGAATAGGTATATTTAGTTTAAAATGCCAAAAATGTTTGGACCAAAAACTTTTTTTTTTTTTTTTTTTTTTTTTTTGGGTCGACTTGACTACAACACTAACTAAAATTGATATAATTATGAAGATTGTTGTTGATTGATCATCTCTGGTGAACGTTAGCGTGTTATTCCCCTGCGCAGAATCCTCGACACATCAATCCAGCAGGTGACCGGATTGGATTTTCGAGATTTTTGGCGATCTAGACGTGTGGGGTATCATTTTCCACTAAATTTTGGACGCTGAGTCGATTGGAATGGGTCCGGGACCTGCCAAACCCACTGCTTTTCCCCAATATTCGACATTTTCGACGACTTAGGCGTGTGGGGTATCATTTTTCACTAAATTTTGGATGTTAAATCGATTCAAATTAGTCTTCGAACGCTCCTGATCCGTGGAATTACCAACCCCCGAGGAAGAATTTGAAGCGTTTTTCCTTATTTAATTCGATTATTTTAGGGGGATGAACTATAAAGTTGAAATTCTGAAGGAAACTCCATTTCGAACGGGCGAAGAGGCAAATAAAGTTGAATCGGTTCAATATCGGTAAAAACCTTATTACAGTCAAATGAGATTACAGAACGAGGCAGGATGGTCTTTCCCTTCCTCTTTACTTATCTACCCCCGCCTACCGACCGCTCCGCCCGGTGAGGTTGTGAAGAATAACTACCGGGCGGGGGCGACGGGCGGGAAAGTGGGAAGACAAGGAACAAGATGAAGGTGAGGGAGGAAGTTTACGGTGGGTCTTCCCAACGATAAGAAAAGTTGATTAAGTTTAAAATACTTGTTTGTAGATCTTGATTGGCCCTCTCCTCCGGTTCGACCCCGCTATAGACTTGGCGGGGGATGTGCAGCTTCTTCGTAACGAGAACTACCGGAGGTTCCCAGGTGGCAGTCAAACCGGCGTTTTTATTTGCATTTCCTTTCGGGTTCGACTCGCTCCGAAATTAAAAGTATTTTCTATTTCTGCATTGCCACTGCGTTATTGGATTTGGTTTTGCAGTCTGTTTTTTTCATTCGTCTCTCTTCGTTTCCACGGATGAGTTTCCTTCGGGAGCACCGACCTCGGAGGACAGAGATCGCGTTTACAATTTTCTCGGTCCATCAAAGGGTCCTCCCAAACATGTCCCTAAACATGGGGGAAATGGGAAAAACAATGGGTGTGGTGGATACCGGACCCATTCTAATCGATTCTGGGTCCACAATTTAGTGGAAAATCATACCCCACACGCCTAGGTACCAGAAATCTCGAAAACACCCATTCGAAATGGGTAAAAAGGTACCCATTTTGACCCATTACGGCATCCAGAGGGCGCCAATCGTTCTGGGACCAATGTCATTGCATTCAGCGTCCAAAATTTAGTGGAAAATGATACCCCACTCGACTAGATCGTAGAAAATCTCAAAAATTCATTTTTTCAAAAAACGCGATTTGGCAGATACCCCCTGATACCACGCCCCCAAATTTGGTCCGATCGGGCTGAAAAGCTTCGAGCACCAGCTAGAGCCAATAACGAGTGCCTGAACAAAATTGTAGTATTTTTAGAAATTTTTCTGCTACCAAAAACGGCTTGAACAGCGGACGGATTTTTGCTCATCTTGATCGATGTTCAAGGAAAATTGGAGGGGTTGGCTTTGTACATAAAAACATAAGTTGATTCAAGGCATGGAGAAGAAAGTGGATTGAATAATGACGTGTGAATAATAATGCTGACGTGATCAGTTTTTGATTTACGGAACTTCTATTTCTCTGTTTTTCCGCCTTTGAAGGAGAGGCGGCCTCCTCGTGTTGGAATGGTAAATCAAAGACGTAGCAGCGAGGGTGAGTCGGGGTCTCCCTTCGCTGCAGCGCTCGGCACAAAGCTGTCCTTCGCAGGGGCTTTTCATTATTGAATGTCCCACCCCCGCCTTGTATTGGAGCGTTTTCACAGATTTGGCGGAGGGCTCCGTTAATGAAATCAATGCACCGAACGGGGGAGGAGTCGCCCCGGAAACAGAAAACGAAACTTGGAATAAAAAGAAGGATTTCCCGGCGGAGGATTTACGCCCTTCGGCTCCCTTTCTCCCCCTTCGCTCCGTTTTCTAATCCGAGCCCCATTTTCCTTATAACGCCGTTTGGCAGGTCGAACCCCCTTCGGAACGGTTGCCAAAAACGCTGGAAAGTCTTGCGGTGCCGAGTATAAATCGTGACTCGAAGGCGCTTAAGGGGGGGAAATCGGGCGGGTTTTTGGCCCGCCTCGTTCCCGAGAGATTATCCCCCGCCCGCCGGTGCTGTGCCCTGCTGACCCCAGTGCAATTTACCTTCGATGCTTTACGTAACGAACCCTGCGGGATTTACTTGTTTTTGTCTGCGTTCGAAATTTGTGAGGTCAAGGGTGGTAACGTTCTTATTTTCCCAGCGGGGCCAACTCTTGTCAAAACTAATTTCAAGTTAATTTATCTAAATTCAAATAGTTGAAAATATTTACGGCGCTCATCAACTCACTGTCCAAAACCATCAACAGCCGGAGTCGGACTCCCAGTACTTGCCGGCGTGTTCCCTATCCAGTGGGAAGCCTGGCGGAGATGGGCTGCGTACCGCATACGCAATGGACAGGAGTGGTGAACTCTTCGGATCCACGGGATCGATGGTGAAAGAAGTGCGGGACAAGCTGATCAAAGCCTGTTTACTTAAGCATGTTCATACTTACGCCAGAGTTACTATGTGCGTGTGGTGAGCCTGCTGAGACAGCGACCACATCATCCGGGACTACCCCAGCTTCGCAGCGGAGCGAGACCTGTGCAGGTTGAGCAACATCAGGAGGAGCGAGATCCAGGAGTGATACAGCAGGCTGATACGCTTCGCCGAGATGGTTCTCCCAGTTCTGCGGACTCGTCATCTGCAGGCTAGAGAAGTAGGCGGCAACAGCAGGTTGTAACAACTGACCCACCCTCTGGTCGGCAGGGTGTAACAAATGCTGGCCATACTAAGGGACCGCGTCCTATGAGGTGCTACTCTCGGAGTGGAACAGGTATCTGGACCGCTTGGGGAGAAGAGGGAAACCTCTGGCACTTCATGAAACGGTAGTGACAGGTAGGAAGCCTCTGTCACTGGGCTACGAGCCAGTTAGTTCTTATAGGAAGTACCGGTCGTCAGGGTGCTGATAAACCTGTGTCCTTCCAACTGGTACCGCGGGTGGGGGGGAGCCCCTGGCCACAGAGGCAATGCTTTGGCAAAGCCTCACCGGTCAGCCTCCCCAATTGAGGTAGGAAACTACGGTCCGAAATAATGGACCGTTCGTGGTTGAGGCATACCCTAGCCAGAGGGCTTCACCCAATGAACGGGAAGGCCTGTGCTGCATACATCCGTGTACGATGTACCAATACAGACCGGCTCTGGGAGTTGAGATGCAACACTCGGGAACCACTCTGCTCAAGTGGTAGTGCGAGCTAGAACGCACGAATCTACCGCAAGTCGGTACTTGGGGGGAGCAGTTTACTACTGTAAGCCTCTCTCGAATTAAAATCTGTTATAATTTACTATAATTTAATTCGGGTTTCTTCGGAGAATTTGGAAGGAACCTAGCGAGAGGATACGGGATGTAAGTCCAAGACTTACGACTGAGCAACTAGGGATACCAAGGATGAGCATAAAATACATTGATACAAACTGAATTATAATTGAAAACAAGGACACGTTGCAAAGGAGAATATGCCTCAACCTGGGCTAGAATTGATACAAGACAAAGTAATTCGACAAAGTAAATTAGACAACATGTGGAGCATAAAATACAATTAATACATGATACATGAAATTATGATATACATGAAATACAATTTAATGAGCAAGCGCAACGATACCGGCTGACGAAAACGGCGTCGACGTCGAAGGAAAACAGGAGGGGGCACGCTGTCCCGAAGGTACACAGTGAGGCTTAATTAGCTTGAGTCCTTTATCTCATGGGGAACACAATATTACAGCTTCAGTCGACTTCAGCACGGTAGCAGAGTTCACTTCAGAGCAAGCACAGGACAAAGCCAGGATGGACTGAGTGAGATGCACTTGCACGACAGGGTTACAAAAATATAATATGACTCCGACAGGTTGGGCGCCTCGCGACGAGGGGCGCCTCAGCAACGACTGCCCGGTTGGGCGCCTTGGCAATGAGTGAGTGCTGGAGCTCTCTCCAAATGCAATGTCTGGGCAGGAGCTGCGCGCGCATCCTGGCGCATGCTCCCTCCCTTCTGGCCTTCTGGAGGCAGCAAGCCTGGGGGCTTACACTACTCCCTATCCAAGCCCTGTTGAATGAAGGGACAATCATTCCAGTCTGTTAAGACTGTATCCTCACTGCTTGCCGTGGGGAAGGGGGAAAGCATAACCAGTGGGGTGAGCTCTCCCAATAATTGTGGCTCATTTCCTTGCATTGGGGTGAGAAACACATTGGAGCTCTGACCAAAACCTTCAAAAACGCTGCAGATTCTTTCGCAGGGGTTGGTTATTCCTTGGACCAGCAGCTTGGGGGCTCATTCCAATCGATTCAGCGTCTAAAAAATAGTGGAAAACGATACCCCACACGCCTAGATCGCCAAAAATCTCAAAAATCCATCTTTCAAAATACACATTTTGACCCCTATCCCCTCCAAATTTGGTCCGATCGGGCTGAAATTTTTGGAGGACCGACTAGACCCAAAAACGAGTCCTTGACCAAAATTTCAGATTTTTAGAAAATTTTCTATTTCTTCTTTGCCAAACTATTCCTTTGGGTTACTCTTATCTGAGCGTCCTCAAACTTCATAATGAAACAGTAATTTTTCACATTGACTCATCAGGCTGGTTAAGGATTGCCATCAAAGATCCCTCCCCCCCCCCCCCCTTAATCACTCAATTAACGGCAACATTCGAGTTGAGAATTCGAGTTATGGCAGAAGTTGAAAGCGCTCAATTGGAGAGAATAATTTATAATGTTTGCACTGAATTATTCCTGCCAACTATTTATCGCTCGAGGGGAGATTTTCTAGCGTTAAGCATTAAAAGTTACTGGTTGCCTGTTTGGGTTACGTTAATATGAAAGACTTGAACCGTTTTGAGACGCTTCGAGTTACGCTGGTGCGCCTCTCAAATTGGGTCTTTCCCTTCGGGCTTTAGTAAATGCCCTGCCGAAAATCATATTCCGTGCAAAGTTGCCTCATTCCCTCGTGTCGTGGGTTTTAATTAAATATTAAATCAAAACATGATGAGCCATTTGAGAGAACTTTTACTATCAGTGGAGAGGCCTTGTAAAGAGATTTCCTTATATAAAACGCTGTAAATTCTTTCGCAGGGGTTGGTTATTCCTTGGACCAGGCGCGTGGAGACTCATTTCTTCAACATGGGGAAAATGGGGGAAACAGTGGTTGTGGCTGGTCCCGGACCCACTCCAATCGATTCAGGGTCCAAAATTTTGTGGAAAATGATACCCCACACGCCTAAATCACCAAAATCTCAAAAATCCATTTTTCAAAGTACACATTTTGACCCCTATCCCCTCCAAATTTGGTTCGATTGGACTGAAAAGTTTCAAGGTCCAAAAACGCGTCCCCGACCAAAATTTCAGATTTTTAGAATTTTTCTACTATTAAAGTCCGCGTGGACGGCGGACGGACATTTGACTTTTTTGTCGTCTGACCTAGACACCTTGAAACGTCCAGAAAAAATTTTTGGGCCAAATCAGAGGGATTGACTATCTGCTTGAGAACATAGGTTGATCATTCAAGGAATCACCAACCAAAATGTATGCACAGGTGGGGCATGAGGGGGGTTGACCTGTTGATGGGGGTTGTTGCCAAAAGGGCAAAGGTGTATTGAAAGAGAACTTCCGAAACGCTCTCTGTTGAGCAAAGTAGGGAAGCACAGAGAACCAGGGAAAAGCAGAAAGGTATTGAAACACATCTTCCAAAATGCGCTCTGCTGGGCTGAGTGCGAAAGTATGGAAAATGATAAAAAGGGCTTGCACTATGAGAGTCAAGTCAGTTTTGTGAAAGCAACCAAAGGAAGAGGTTTGAGGTACGTACAGAAAGAAATATTCTGACTAAACAATTTGATTGTCATTGTACTTGTTTAGATTAACGAATCATATTTGCATGATTGATAAAGGAAATTGGAAAGCCTCGGTGACTACAAAATGGTTGCCGGGGCGATTGAACCATGAAGTAGTATGGTTCCTAAATACAGAAAGGATTGGGGCAGAGAAAAAAGGGGAGGTTGGTGCTCTGCTGGACCTAAAGGTCCCGAATTCCCTAAAGGAATTGTAGAATCCCACGATGTCAGTTACGAAAGGTAACTCCAAATAATTACGCTGAATACAATAAGATACCTAGGCAATAAAGTAAATAGAATTTGGTAAATCCGCGTAAATTTACCACATGTATCCCCAATGGGGAACGACTTCTAATTTAGTGAGTTAGTACTGTGCACCCGAATGTATTATTTCCTTTCCACTTCTTTCTTCTTCAATGACTCGTTTCAAGTTTATCCACCTCTTATGTTTGCCATACTTTGATGATCAGTATTATTTCGATTCTGAAGGTATCCCTCGGCAAAACGGCGGCCAACTGCTTGTTATTCATTTACCATATCAGTAGCCGTATCAGTAGTTAATTTTAATAGGAATTTACCTAAAACATGTTGAATCTGCTTCACTTTGGTTAAAAGTAGGCATAATTTATCTGTTTTGATTCTACAGAGACCTCCTCAAGGGAAAATCCTGAAGTGAGTTTCCTGCTTTAAGTTAAGCTGAGCCCGCTGTTCCAATGGTGCACTAGGCAATCGTATCCATCGGTGGCGTTCTGCCGTCCAAAGGTGAAATGTCATAGAAAAAATGCTGCAAATTCATTCACAGGAGTTGGTTATTCCTCGGACCAGCAGCATGGAGACTCATTCCAATCGATTCAGCGTCCAAAATTCAGTGGAGACACCCCAGACGCCTAGATCGCCAAAAATCTCGAAAATCCATTTTTCGAATTACACATTTTGACCCCAGCGCAATTTCTGGTACCAAGTCGTGTTCAGGGACCCGTTTCCGGTGCTTGTTCGTCTGTGTGGCGTGTGGAGCATCATTTTCCTCTGAATTTTTGACGCTGAATCGATTGGAATGAGTCTCCATGCTGCTGGTCTGAGGAATATCCAACTCCTGTGAAAAAATTTGCAGCTTTTTATCGCGACACCTTGAAACGCCCAGAATGAGATGTCGGGGATAATCGAAGAGGTCGACATTCTGCCTGAAAACTGGTTGATTACTCAAGTAATAACCAACCAAAAATCTGGTCACTTGGCGGCCAAGTATACCAAGTATAGCGACCGATTGTCGGTAAGCTAATAATAAAATATTAAATCGAATAATCTACGGAGGTTGTCCGCTATTGGAGACTCTCTTGAGTTGCTCTCACTGAAGTTATAATAGTGAATCACTCCCTAACAAACTCTCTTCCTCTGATAGGCTCCACCGACAGTGACTTCAATGTGGCGGAACTAAACGTGTAGGTTGAGCTCGTATCCTATTGCTAAGACCACCCGGACGACAAACAGACGCTGAGTACCGAGCTTCTTGGCTAAACTGTACAGATGCTAGTAAAGTGGTTGTCCGTGTTTAAAGATACCCCGAAAAATTGGGCATTATTCATGCAGAATCCATTTAGGTCTCAGGTAGTCAAAAAACCGAGGAAGAGCATGAGTAAAAACGCTGCAAATTCCTTCACGGGGGTTGGTTATTCCTTGGACCAGGAGCATGGAGACTAATTTCAATCGATTCAGCGTCCAAAGTTTAGTGGAACGATTTTTCTTGCTATGTTGGCAACACTGTCAGAGAGGGTGTGACGTGGTTGTCCTGGGGCATACCCCTCACGCGTGTGTCTGCCTTACTAGCGGCTGGCAAATGACCACGGCATGGAATGTATTCAAGGAATAACTAACCAAAACTATTGGAGAAAAAAAGGTATTATGCACATTTTTAGTTCTTGGCGGAAACTGGTTAAATACAGCGTAACACTTCATGGGCTAAATAAATTTAAGGGGTTGCTTTCAAGGCTCATCAGCTTACCTTACTAGTTTGGTGGGCTTTGAGTGGAGGGGTGGGGGTAGGCTGGATGACTGTCAATGGGGAAGGGGGGTGTCGGGGGTCTGGGTCTCCAGCTACACACTAATTGCGCATCCCAGATCCCCTCTGGATCCTGGACTCTCTTGTACTGTCCAGCCCAGAACTCCTGCCTTCCATCCATTGACCAGTCCTCCTGCCTGCCCCAAGCCGTCCACTCTTCCCCCCATGCTTCTCCTAGAACCTTCCAGACTCAATCATCCACCAACCAATATAAATCGCTGTAGCTCCACTCTTCACAGCACTATAGTGTATCAAATACGTTGCATCAAATGATAAGACGGACGCTTCCACTAATATAGCTTGTTCATCTATTGTTCAAAAGTTGATGACTGATTGGTAATTGTAGGTAATTAATGTACCTGGATCAAGGCCTGGGGCAGAGACCAATTACAAATTGACCCCTTTCTCCATCCATCTACCTATTTTGAATGTGGGTTCTTGTGATTTCTGGTAGCTGGACGTGCGAGCGTGTTGGTTATTGTTTTCCACCGTGGGGTATTGTCTTCATGCACCTGGTTAAGGGAATAACCAAACCCTGTGAAAGAATTTGCAGCGTTTTTGTTGTGATAAACTTGAAAAGAATGGAGGCAAAATCGTCCCTAGTTACACCTCCCTGGGTTCAACCACCTTCACCATACAGGATAACCTAGATGTCCAGCTATTGATCAGGTAACGCGGACTCATCTGTCCATGTTTGAATGTGAAGGGGTCAATTTGTAATTGGTCTCCGCCCCAGGCCTTGATCCAGGTACGTTAATTACAATTACCAATCAGTCATCAATTAGCGTGAAGTTATCGATGTTCAGCCATTGACTCAGTGACATTGAACAATGGATGAAGAAGCGTTAACTATATTAGTGGGAGCGTCAGTCTTATCATTTGATGCAAAGTATTTGTACACTGTAGTGTGTGAAGAGTGGAGCTTCAGCGATTTATGTTGGTTGATGGTTGGTTAAGTGTGTAAGGTTCTAGGAGAAGCATAGGGGGAAGAGTGGCCAGCTTGGGACTGGTCAATAATGGAGAGCAGGAGTTCTGGGCTGACAGTACAAGAGAGTCCAGAGAGGATCTGGTATGAGCTTTGGGTGGATAGCTGTGGATCAGACCCCCTGACACCCCCTTCATCATTGACAGTCATCCAGCCTACCCCAGCTGACTCCCCCTTTACTCCGCAAGAACCTTCCAGGCTCAACCAACCACCCACCAGTGCAAATCCATCCACTCCTCACCAACTGCAGCTGGCTTGAAAATGTCTTCAAAGCGCACACCCACTGCAACAAATAAGAGCCTGTAC
>CM034000.1:13790594-13892128 GCA_019603395.1 Cyrtorhinus lividipennis | reverse complement strand
GTAATCAAATTTTTGAGGAAAAAGCTCATGACCTTCTCGACTTCCTATTGCTCCACATATCCTCAGACTTGCGCATCGTGACACACTGGGAGAAAACCCGCGTTTTCACCCTGGTGGGAGTATCATTGAGCGTATCTTTGAGGTATTTGGAATAAGTGCAGCCTACTTGTTTAGAAAAAATAAGTGAGTGGTGCTCCAATTGTTTCTGACGCTGTCAGCTTACAAATCTCAGGTGTAACTCTTTGATTATTCAATATTGAGACTGAGGAGCGTTGATTTGGGACGTTCGATACACCAATGGCGGACGTTTAAGAAGTATAAATAAGAATAACTTGTAACATCAGTCCCCAGCGGGTTGGCAATACATGCCTTCACAGTGATATGGAAACCGAGGGCATCCTTTAGATCCAAAAAATCCATCAGTTTTGATGAATGAGAAACAACAAAAGATAAGGCATGTTATCACTGTTATTCCTGAGATCCTGACATTATTGTCAAACCCATTTGCCTAGTGCCGCATTTTTCTGCTATCAATTTGACCTAATGACCCACCAATAAATAGATTTTGTTGAAAAAGGAGTTAGTACCTGAATTTTTATTCCTTTGTTATTTACTATTGTGAATACTCATGTTTTCTCTTCAAATTAGAGGTTGACGGAAATAGTTCATTTCACAATAGTTTTAAACCCAGTAACGTTAGCCCGCGTAGATTCTGTTAATACCCTCTCTGTGCAACACAACATAACGAAGACATTCCATTCGTTGCTTCAACTTACATTGAAAATTTGTTCATTCTTTTATGTTGAATGTCTCGCTAATTTGTTGTTATTGATTTCCGAGAATTAAATCATTTACTTCCCCAAATCCTTCCTTCAGCCCACGTGTATCAATCTCTTATATTGATACTGACCAATTGATATATCGAGGACCCTGATTATCGATATATTTCAGTTGATATTGCAACCGTACACTCCTTGCAGCCGCAGCTGATTGAGGCGATTCAACAGAATGGCATTAGGAAGGGACGGGTGGAATGTCTTCGTCATGTTGAGTAGCACGGAGTGGTATTTGTAAAACCTACAAGAACATCTCCGTCAATCTCCTCTTCTGAAATTGAAAACCAGCCATGTGAAATGTGAAACCTCTCCTTTGATACGGAAAACCTAAAATTTGAAATGGAAAACCTCCAATTTGACGTCAAAATGCTATAAATATTCGCCTGGTCCGTTATATCTTTTACTTCCCCAAATCCTTCCCCTCAGCCCATGTATAACAATTTTTTATTGTCTAGGCTCGTGGCACTGAAATTTAATTATTCTCAACCCCCAAAAAGCTCAAAAACCTGACTCCGTTTGAATATGAGATAGGATAGGCACAACTAGGGCCCAAGAAACTAAAGTACACTTGCAAAATTTAACGTTCGGAAAATTTTAAAGGCCTCTTTTTGGTGGACGTATTGTACGGATTTGGAATTGAATGCTTTGAAACGTAAAGGGTGTTGAGGAGAACACTAAATTTATTGCAAATACAAATACATAGGTATTGTTTCAGTAATAATGTTAATAATAAACAAAAGTGGAAAAATTGGGATTTTCTTCTGACGCTACTCTCAATATTGGCCAGTAGCTTCGTCATGGCTCAATTTATTAGACAAGCGGTGTACGAGAAATGATTGAGTTTTCATATGGAAGAAATGAACCATTATTGGGTGGGATTGGGAGCAACCAGTAAATAGAATATCCATGCAGGATGTTTGATATTCATTCTCCGTCGGGCCAGAGTGGGCATCCCCGAGAGATAAGTCAACATAAGATAACATCTGTGTTGCTCTGAGTCAACAGATTCTCTCCTGCAGATCCTGGATATATTAGATTGGTTCGTTACGGCGAAATCGTGACGAAATCCGCATTTTATTTGCTGAACGGACGCTGGGGCGGAGGGTCAGCTTGAATTCGCGTATTTTCCATTGAACCCCCCCCCCCCCCTCTCTCCAGCACCTATCCACTCTGATCTCCAAGTCGTGCCTCTGAGCTAAAAAAAAAAAAAAATAGACGAGGAAAACTTCTCTCACAACTTTTTGTTCTTCGCCCTTTTGTAAGAGAGCGTTAAAAAGGAAAAGCCGAAATAATATTTACTTATACGAGGCGGCTGGTCGTAAATCAACGTTGTTTTTGCGGCCCAGGGAAAACTTTCTAGGCTAGTTTGGCGTTACGAAAGATACGATGCCTCTCGTTAGAAGAGAAATGGCCGTTTTCTGAGAATCGTAACTCCTTTACGACGTGATAAAATTTTCTTCCAACCGATGACAGCTCTTACACCCACGAAGTTGAGGAGTTTAGCGACGGTTGTGATTTATTCTTCCATTTGAAGAAGGCAATGAACTGAAAAAATATCGAGAGCCGAAGGTATTGGATGATCCGTGGTGTTTAGAGATCGAATAAAAGGATTACTTACTCACGTGACTTCATCTTATGACGAAGGCGCGAAGCTTGATGACTTTTGATTGGTTATTCCTTGAATAAATCAATCTATGTTCTAATGCAGAACGTCCGCCGTACATCGTCCAAGCCATTTTTGGTAGTAGAAAATTTTTTAAAAATCAAAATGGGTCAGGGGTCCGTTTCCGGCTAATTGGTCCTCGAAGCTTTTCAGCCCGATCGTACCAAATTTGGGCGGGGTAGGGGTCAAAATGTGTATTTCGAAATATGGATTTTCGAGATCTCTGGTACCTAATCGTGTGGGATATCATTTTCCACTAAATTTTGGACTCTGAATCCAATGAAATGGGTCCTAGAACGATTGCAGCCCACTGTAGAAGGTAATGGGCCAAAATGGTTATCTATTTATTTATTTAGAATGTGTTTTCGACATTTCTGCTACCTAGGCGTGTGGGGTATCATTTTCCACTAAATTCTGGACGCTGATTCCAATGAGACGGGTCCCGGAACGATTGGCGCCCTCTGGATGAGGTTATGGGTCCACCTCATGAACTCTACTAACAGCAACCTATCACTACAGAACCCCTTATTCGATAGTAGTTCGTCTTATCTTCACTCAGTTCACCCTTAGCTTTAACTAATAGCTTTTTTGGTGTTCAGAAGACCGAAAGACGAAGTTCAGACCGAACTTGCAACGAACTCTGACGACTCATGGGTTGGAACAACAGAACTTATTACGTTTAATTGTATGTTTGGTCGCATTAAGTCACCCTTCTAGTCATGCAGGTATTAAGTTACCATGTATCATGCAGGTAGATGAGAGGTGTCTTAATTGAGGTTCAGGTGAGCATTAATGTGAGGCCCGACTTTCCCGAAAGGGAGGATCAAACACCTGTCAGTCATGAAACCAACCAAATAATCCCTACGCTTTTAAGGGCTGCTGTAACAAATCCCGCCTCTAAATCACGCTCGAAAAACGCTGCAAATTCATTCACAGGGTTAGTTATTCCTCGGACCAGGAACATGAAGACTCATTCAAATCGATTCAGCGTCCATCATTTAGTGGAAAATGACACCCCACACTCCTAGATCGACGAAAATCTCGAAAATCCTTTTTCAAAATACACATTTTGACCCCCTCCCCCCCCCAAATTAGGTCTGATCGGGCCTAAAAGTTTCGAGGACCAACTAGAGCCAGAAACGGGTCTCTGACCAAAAATCAGGTGAGAATATTGGAGATTTTCGGCAATCTAGGCGTGTGGGGTATCATTTTCCACTAAATTTTGGATTCAGAATCGATTGGAGTGAATCCTCATGCTTCTGGTCCAAGGAATAACCAACCCCTGTGTAAGAATTTGCAACGTTTTTTACCTAGACACCTTAAAAAGCCCAAAACAAATTTTGGGCCGAATCAGAGAGATTGACTTTTTGCATGGAGACATGCAGACATGAAGACACCACCATCTGGCACTGACTGGCGATCCTGGGCAGTCGAAGGACCATTTTAGGCCATTGGTGGGGAGTTTTTGGGGAAAATGTGAAAAATAACGGTGATAAATACCTAATTAAACCTTCATTCAAATACTAATAGGATAAGTTTATACCTGTAAATTTTATTCCGAAAGTATCTAATTATTATCGAAAGAAAATACTCGATCACTTTACTCATTGTAGATAAATATTGGCCATAATTAATACTAAAATGGAGTTAACACCAAATTAGGTTGTGGCAGAGTGAAGGAATTGCTACGACAAGGCAATTTATATTGGAACAAGAGCCAATATTTGACGAGATGCAACTTCTCATTCAACCTAATATCCGGCCCGATGCTCCTACCAACCTGTATTCGATGAAACACAATCAATCATCTCAAGTGATAATACTGTAACGGGGCGGCAGATTTCAAGCGCCCCGCCAAGAAACCTCGGCGGCGGGGGACGGAACGACCCCTCTCCCCTCCAAACGCCTAACTCCAGCTGGGCGGAAGGCGTGCCCTCTTGGGATTGGGTAGGCGATGGGCGGCGCAAGACACCCAGGGAGGAGTAGAAGGGGAGGCGACGTGACGAGCGGACTGAGAGAACCAACATCGAGCAGTCGTATCCGAAATCACGAGAAGGAAAGTTGAAATCTCTGTTCGCGGAACGGAGTGAAGTGAACCGGGACATCGAAGTGAACCGGGACATCGAAGTGAACCGGAACATCGACGCGAAGTGAACCGGAACATCGAAGCGAAGTGAACCGGGACATCGAAGTGAACCGGAACATCGAAGCGAAGTGAACCGGGACATCGAAGTGAACCGGAACATCGAAGCGAAGTGAACCGGGACATCGAAGTGAACCGGAACATCGAAGCGAAGTGAACCGGGACATCGAAGCGAAGTGAACCGGGACATCGAAGCGAAGTGAACCGGAACATCGAAGTGAAGTGAAAGTGACCTGAAGGAACGATCGTATCGTGGTTCCTTCAGGGTGAGAACTCGGGAATTGGGAGATCAGCCAATTCCTATCCCGTAACAGTGGACCCTTATACGAACTGAAAATCCCCCGTCGAACCCGAGTGTTGATTCGTTCCGCGCCGATTCGACGGCCAATAGTCCAGGATTTCCACGCACCGCCAGTCGTGGACTCCTCGGAAGAGCTTCGCCTCCTCGACCTGGCGGCGTTCCCCTGACCGAAGCCGAGCAGCGAAGAGCACATCACCTGTTGTCTCCATCCGAGGAGTTGGTGCACGTAAGTGGCGAAATCACTCTGTCTCGTACCCTAGCAACGCGAAAGTCGACTCTTTAAATCTGGCCCAAGCCCTGACGTGTAGTCACCAGAAAGCTGATCAGAGAATTGTAACTTGTAACCGTAGTATTTAGTATTTTGTCTGTCGTAGAAAACGCAAAGGGAATTAGGGAGGGACATTAGTAAATCAACGTATTTTTCCGTTATTCCAGATCAAACACTCTGAGCCTTCAGCTACCTCGTAAATTCATTGGCCTTCAGCCCTTCATACTACCTACTCACTAATTAGATAAGTCATAGTCAGTATCCTTCTCGGCCGAGACATTCCATATTTCACATTTCTGACAATTGCGTTATATAAACCAATATTGAACTCTTGCCTTCACTCACGAAACCCCATTCCTCAGAGCTTAGTCAATTCAGGTGTACTTGGAGTCTATGACCGACCGTCTCCGACATTCCGAACGGTAAGTGAAAGTCTTTAGTCTCCACTAAATTTATTCGCCTAGGTCTATTTCTGGATCCTAGCCGTTAGGTGAAACGGCGGGTTACATCTTTTGGTGGCAGAGGTGGGATATTTCAGAAATCTCGATTTCTGTCGTATCCACAAAAGTGATCTGACCAGGCGAGTATTGGTGAGAAAAAGCTCTGAAGGAATTGGGTCGCGTTTTATAATCTCGAAATTTAAATTGTGCTAGTTATAGATTCTGAAATTTAAAATTGTAAGAAACAACAAATCGGCCCGAGTGTGAGGACGAGTGAGGAGTCAATTAACTTCAAATCCGTATCATTTTTCTTTCTTTCCATAAATCAAAATTTAACTACTGGCTCATTTATCTAGTAGCATCACTCTCGAGGCCCTGACTTCCGAGCCTCTGTTCCGAGACTGTCCCGGGTCTGTGCGGGACTGTCCGAGGCTCTGTTCGAGACTGTCCCGGGTCTGTGCCGGGACTGTTCCGAGGCCATCTGTTTCCGAGACTGTCCCGGGTCTGTCCGCGGACTGTTCCGAGGCCATCTGTTCCGAGACTGTCCCGGGTCTGTGCCGGGACTGTTCCGAGGCCATCTGTTCCGAGACTGTCCCGGGTCTGTGCCGGGACTGTTCCGAGGCCCTCTGTTCCGGGACTGTTCCGACGAGCCTTCAGCTCCAATTGACATCCCGATTCCAGACCCGTCATAGCTCTTACCAACTGGGAAGTCCTTTCTCGATTCGTGGGGAAATTATCGGTCCTTGGTGCGCAAAAAGTGATCTATCAGTTCTGTAATTCTTTTATTTAGTTCTTTTGTGCAACAAGTGAGTTCGCGACCAGCAACGAAACAGCAGCCCATCAGTCGAGGGCGAAGCCATGATGAACGCCGTGACGGAAGCGATGAACAAACTGGGCGCCTTCTTCCGCGAGCCTGCGGCCTCCGGCATTCCGCGGTCGTTGTTTATGGAAGTCGACCCATGGAACCCTGATGAGCGGATGCTATCACGGCATCCGTGTTCTTCCAGGAAGTGGAGCAAGCAACCCAGAGCTTGACGAACACAAGAGACTGCGATTCCTTCGCACCGCCTAAAAGGTGAGCCAAGCGATTCCTCCAGGATGGTCTTGGCGAAACCCCATACACGACCGTGAAGAAGGCCATACTGGCATGTATGGCGAGGAAAGTCCCGAGAAGGCGACCATACGACTCTGGACAGCCCAGAGAGACCCCGACGAGTCCATCCGACGGTTCGCAAACGACTTCTGGCCACGGCACGATCGGCTGTCCGAACTGAACCCAACCTGAACGAGGCCCAACGTCGGGAATGGACAAGACGAAAGGCACTCAGCGCGTTTGTCCGCGGGCAACCGAAAGAACTTCACTCTTACTTGCAGGGTAACCCTCGGACACCTTGGAGGATGCAGTGGAGCGGGCTGAGGGATGGGAGGCGTAATGAGAGCAAAGCAGGACTACGATGCTCGATGGGACATAGCCGCTGTCAGCGGATCAAGACCTTCGGAGCCCAAGAAATGCTACACTTGCGGAGAACCAGGGCATTTTGCAGCAAACTGCCTGCAAAAACCCAGAAGCCCGCTCCGCTACCCAAACAAAACGGCCACGTTCGGCGATCACCAGTTGTATACGGTGCCGACGAAGTTACCACCGACCGTCCCAGTGCTGCCCTGTATGTACTGTGGTGATATGTCCCACTTCCAGTGAGTTGCCCCCACGGACTCTACGCGGCCTTGTTCTGCAATTTCTGTGGATCCCGTGACCATTGGAGGCTGATTGCCTGAAGAAGAAGAAGACCCTGCCCATCTCGAATCCGCGAATGCACCAGGTCAGAAACATCAGTACGACCCATGAAACCCAAGCCAGTCTCACAACAACTAACGAGGACGAACCAATCGTCGACGTCGCGGAGACGAGCTGGTGTCCTACCAGACCGCTGTGAATGGTGTCATGATGCCCATGATACTGATCACCGCCGGCTTGGGGAAGGAGTCCCGGCGAATGGTCGTGGATACTGGTGCTGCAGTGTCTGTCCTATCAAGACCTGTGCCTGGCATTGACATCCGCCCAACAGCAATGGAGCTATGGGGTGCCGACGGACAACCACTGCCCGTGATGGGGATCCAGGATGTACGTATCACCATCGGTCCGGTTACGATCACGCACGCGTTCGTGTCTTCCAACGACCTGACTCCGGCTTGGATCTGATCGGACTGGACCTCCTGAGGAAGTTACCCCTTGGCATACGCCCGGATATCGGCGTAGTGGAGATGAAAGAACCCGCCACGGGGAAGATGATTCCATTGGCGTGGTCGCCCCTGACCCGGACCTCCTCAGGCACGCCGTCAACTAAAGGACGACAGGAGGGCGCAAAAAGCCCAGGAAACCGCCCGAGCCACGAAACCCGACACCGACAACAATCGCCAGGGCGGGTCCACAGCCGCTCCCACATCTGCCGAGCCCCCGAACCTAGCGTCGACGACAACCACCAAGGCCAATTGACCACCGAGACAGCACCATCCAGAAAGCAGCCGGTGGTACACCCTCCGATGTCCGGGTGCAGAATTCCCAACCGAGATCTGGGACAATCTCCTTCAACCTCTGAATTGGAGTGCCAGGTGCATCAGCATCTGACTCATCTGGCGGGACCCGACTACCATTTGGTCAAGGACTGCCTGACGCAGAAGCTGCATCTCTTCGAGAAGCCCGGGAAGGAGGGTTGTTCCCTGCAGGTGGCTCACGAAATTGACACCGGAAGCGCGAGCCCCACGGCCAGAAAAACCCTATCCAGTAGCGCATGCCCTGAGGGGCTTCGTGGAAGACCAAGTCTACTCCTTGCTGGCCGACGGTGTTATTGTGCCATCCAAAAGCCCCTGGAACGCTCCAGTAGTCATCGCAAGAAGAAGACCCCTCCCGTGAGCCACAGCAGTACCGATTCTGCATTGACTATCGGGAAAAAACGCCAAAACCAAGGGTAACAAGTACCCTATCCCTCGTTTGCAGGAAACCCTGGCCATGATGGGGCGTAGTAGATCTTCACAACCCTGGACCTGACTAGGGATATCACCAGATACCCGTCAGTCCCGAATCGAGGGAAAAGACCGCGTTACGGCACTAAATCGTCATTTCGAGTATGTGCGCATGCCCTTCGGGCTTAAAAATGCCCCGGCAACCTTCCAAGCCGCCATGATGACGTACTCGACGGACTGCTGGGTGACGGTTGTCTAATATACCTCGACGATGTCATCATCTTCACTGAGGATCTGCAGTCGCATGTTAACATATTGCGAGCCTTTGGGAGATTTGAAGCGACTGGATTCCGCCTTAATTCAAGAAGTGCTCGTTCCTGAAGTCTCGCGTCAACTCCTAGGCCATGTTATCAGTCAGAAGGAATCGAGATGGAGTCGGAAAAGGTCAAAGCCATAGGAGAATACCCTCCGCCGACAAGCGTTCGTGAGCTCCGATCCTTCTTGGGACTGGCCGGTTTTTACGCCGTTTCATCGAGCACTACTCGGCAATGAGCGCCCCTCTCACCAAACTCTTGAGGAAAAACCGGGAGTACGATGGGGTGAAGAGCAGCAGAGGCGTTCGACCAACTCAAGCAAGCGCTCATGACCCAACCCGTGCTGCCTATCGGACTTTGACAAGCCATTCATCCTGTCCACGGACGCCTCAGGAACCGCTATGGGAGCAGTACTAGCCCAGGAACATCAAGGGCAGGAGCGACCGGTCGCTTACGCGAGTCGCGCCCCTCAACGATGCTGAGACACGTTACTCCACCACCGAGCGTGAGCTCCTTGCTGTAGTCTGGGGCGTGACGCATTTCCAGCAATTCCTGCTCGGGAAGAAGTTCGTCCTGAGGACCGACCACGCAGCACTCACGGCAGCCATGAATCTACGCGATCCAACTTCGCGCATTGGACGATGGATCTCGGCTGACGGAGTACGAGTATGAAGCGCAGTACGCCCCGGATCGCAGATGGCTCATGTCGACGGCCTGAGTCGTGTTCCCGTTGGCGCCATCACACTAAGCATGCCGAAGGAACTTCTGATGGCGGCCCAATCCTTGGACACCTGGATCTCCACCCTGACGGCTGATCCAGAGAAGTATCAACTAAGGAGGAGGAGGAGTCTGGAAGAAGGAGTCGATGGATGGCCACGGATCACGGTGCCACTGATCCCATCCACCATGCGGCGCTGGTTCCTGACCAATTGTCATCAACATCAGTGGGCCGGGCACCCTGGCATAGAAACAACTACCCGTGTCGCCAGGCGGTACGGTACTGGAAGAAGATGGTACGTGACATCCGAGAGTTCGTCAGAAATGCCAGGAGTGCCAGGAGAGGAACACTCCCCCAAATTTGACACCACCAATCCAGAAACCCGATATACCGACCCGAATTGGTCAAATCGTCGGTATTGACTTTGTTGGGCCTCTACCTGGTCGGGGGTACCAAATACATCCTGACGGTAATCGATCAGTTCTAAGTAACGCAGAGGCTTATGTCACCACAGATTGCACAGCAGTAACAACCGCTCGCGTATTGACCACGAAGTACCTACCAACCCATGGTGCACCTGAGAGGCTCGTCTCCGACCGAGGCGCCGCCTTCATCTCGGGGTCGTCAAGGAGCTCTGCGATACCTGGAGATACGCCACGTCCACACCTCCGCTTACCACCCACAGGCCAACGGGGTATGTGAGCGATTCATCGCACTCTGGCAAACCTGGTAGCGAAACTGAAAAGAAACAACCGCGGACTGGGAAGCCGCCTTGCCTTTGGCACTAGCTGCCTACCGCAGCCTTCCCCACTGTATACAGGCTATTCGCCAAATCACCTGGTTTTCGGACGAGAGCTAGATGCCGCACCTAGCCGAATCAGCATGAAACGGGAAGCAACATCGCCCTTGAAAGATCAAACCAGGTAAATGGTGCGGGTCCGTTTGGAAGCCGAGCGACAGTTGAGGCGCGCTTGGCACACCCGCGAGCAGGCATCAACAAGCGACGCCACTCTCGGAGTTCCAGATAGGCCAACAAGTGTATGCCCAGCAGCTCGTCGCCCCACCAGGTACAGTGAGAAGTTCTGGAGCCCCTGGAAAGGACACGCTCCGTGTGACCCGCAAATTGACCGATGTCATTACGAGGTCCAGGATGTCCTGGGGAAGACCACGCGTTTACCACCTCAGCAGGCTCAAGCCAGCGTTTCTCAACAGCGTGCCAGACGACGACCGCTCCACCCCCGACGTAGCGGAGGAGTCGCGCCACCCGAGAGCCCTGCCCCTCCCACCTAGCGAGATAGTGGAGGGACGTGGTTGTCAGACCCTCTGGAATGGCCGGACCAGTAACGGACCGAAGAAAATCCTGAACCTGGGGCCCAGGGCCCTGGAAGATCCTCCAGCCGAATCCGATTCCGATTAGGACGCGTCCAGTCCATACGGGCTAAGACCAAGGCCAAAACATCGACTACGCGCAGCTCCACGCGGGAAGATGTCAACACCTCGAACGGGATGAAGCAATTAAAAAAAAAAAAAAAAAAAAAAAAAAAAAAAAAAAAAAAAAAAAAAAAAAAAAAAAAAAAAAAAAAAATAATTTTTTCAAGTTTTGGGTATACTCGTAATTTGTGAAGTAGAATAGGGAATGTCTTTACCTGTAGATAAAATGCACGACACCAGTACTTGCCTTGTTGATTAATGACGTCCTCATGAGGTCGGGCTGACAGCGTCAGAAACAATTGGAGCACCACTCACTTATTTTTTCTAAACAAGTAGGCTGCACTTATTCCAAATACCTCAAAGATACGCTCAATGATACTCCCACCAGGGTGAAAACGCGGGTTTTCTCCCAGTGTGTCACGATGCGCAAGTCTGAGGATATGTGGAGCAATAGGAAGTCGAGAAGGTCATGAGCTTTTTCCTCAAAAATTTGATTACCCATGAACAGGCCCAACTACATCATGTATTATGAAACCAAGCAAGAGCCGATGTACTTAAAAACGCTCAGACTCCACGTAGATTACCTCCTGAGGGTACTAAGGCTGCCAGACGAGAGTTTTAGTGAGATAGCAGCTCTCGAGGTAATAAGAAGTGAAGTTGGATGGGCCGAAAAGTGGCAGCAAAGAGTTGAAGGGGATCCACCAAATCCAGCAACCTTTAAAAAGATGGCTGAGGCTGTGCTTGGGGAGCACGCTCTGTGATTCAAAGCTGCTGCCCAAGAAATGGCAGGTAGCGCCCAGTTTCACCTGCTCTACCAGCATCTTGACCAGGATTTGAGCTATGCAGAGGACCTGCCCCAAGGTAGGTAAATGGTGATGAGGTGCCGCAGTGAGCTGCTGAATTCGAACTGGCAGCCCTGGGTTAGGGACAGGATATACCTGTACCCCCTTTGCAACATGGGGGTCAACGAGACCACTGAACATTTTGGAGTGTCCAGTATTGGGATTAGCTGCCTGGGACGGGTGGTCCTGAATAGAGAGGTACTGTTGCTGGTCCTGATTGGTCGCGGATCTTAGCATATTGCCATGAGGCAATTTTTAATGGAAACCGCAGTTATCGCAGTACCGAAAAACATTTGTGTGGATGGCGGACGGACGTTTGCCTACTTCAATCTAGAAACCTCTCCTAGAACAAGAGAGATTGATTTTTTGCATGAAAACATAGGCTGATCGTTCAAGGAATAACCAACCACAATGTGCTAGGCCCTTCATAAAAGCCACGTCCGAATGGCCATACTGAAGACGAAGTGATGGTGAGGCTGCGCTTCAGTTTTGCATGCGACTATATATACCCCACCATCACGACGTCTCTGAATGGCAGGTAGGTACATACCAGCTCCGTTGGAACTCAATTGATCAAGTTAACGTCCCCCAAGGCTTACCCTCGGTCCCACATCAATATGAGGGCGTGTATTGCCAACCCGCTGAGGACTGATACTCATAGACGTTCAATGTTCGAGTTATTACTTATTTATACTTCATATACGCACTTCCCAATGGTGAATTGACTTTCCCAAATCAACGCTTTTCATTCTCAATATTGCATGAGGGAAATGAGAATATATTATCATAAATTTTTGTTAAAATCATTGCTTTCATGAAAAAATGCATTTTAGCTCAAATTCGGCATTTGCATTCCAGCAGAGGAAATGGAATCAGATAAATTTATTAATTTGAGAATAATTTTCCTTCGAAATTTCATGATTTCCATAGCGGAGCTCACCCCTGTAATACAACATCCTAATATATTATGGACAGCGGGACACGTATTTCCTATTTGGGAATATGGTTAAAAAGGAGTAAGTGGTCTCTCATCAAATGGTAACCTCTGGATCCAGTCCACATCTGAGTCTTTTCCAAATGTAATTCAACATTTTCCAGTACAAATTAAACATTTTCTTAAATCAACCAGCATTGTAAAGAAGATAAATTTCTCATTATCCACAATTTGTAGTGAAAACGCCATAAAGAAGAGATGCTCGTTCTGTTCCTTTTTATGCGTCCCGACGCTCTCCTAATGTCTCCTCAATGGATACGACTGATCATCCATCCAAGTACAGAGTTCTGTGTTGCGTCGTTGTGTATGGCAAAGTGGTGATATGGGTGAGCATTTCTTTAATGGCGTTTTCACTCCAGATTGTGGATAATGCCTCGTTCATCTTCTTTTCAATGCTGGTTGATTTAATAAAATCTTAAATTTGTTCAGGAAAATGTTGCACACTGTTTGTAAAATGTTGAATTTGATTTGTAAAATGTTGAAAATGATTGTAAAACATTGAATTTGGTTAGGAGAATGTTGAATTAGATTTGGAAATGCTATGCATCCACCTTCCCGACCGAAGAAGGACAATAAATTGCGGCAAAAATCTGAAATTCTCTTGTAGACTTGAGTCAGGTCCTATTCATGTCAAACTCATAATCGCCCCCAAACAAAGACGGGGGACGGGATGATACTGCCTGAATTGTTCCTTCCACAGTCGATCATTTTGTACAGAATTATCAAGTTGGCTGAGTACGTAAATTCATGAAGTACTTACATAATTTTCAGCTATGTTATATTTTTTACCTTATTTATTCTCAATTTCATAGTTTTGTTTCCGACTAAAAATTAATTTTGGTTGAATATTCCTTCAATAATCAACCTATGTTTTCATGCAGAAAATGAATCTCTCCGATTTGGCCCAAAATTTTTTTCTGGACGTTTCAAAGTGTCTAGATCAAAATGAGCAAAAGTCCGTCCGCCGTCCACGCCGATTTTGGTAGTAGAAAATTTTCAACAAATCTGCAATTTTGGTCAGGGACCCGTTTTTGGCTCTAGTTGGTCCTCAAAACGTTTCAGCCCGATCGGACCGAATTCAGGCGGGGTAGAGGTCAAAATGTGTATTTCGAAAAATGTGTTTTCGAGATTTCTGGTACTCAGGCGTGTGGGGTATCATTTTCCACCAACTTTTCGACGCTGAATCGAATGAAATGGCGCTTTGGATGAGGTTATGGGTCAAAATGGGTATCTATCTACCCATTTCGAAAGTGGGCCTTCCTGATTTCAGGTACCTAGGCGTGTGGTGTATCGTTTACCAGTAAATTTTGGAAGTTGAATTGGAACGAGTCTCCAAGCTCCTGGTCCGAGGAATTAAAAATCCTTGTGAAAGAATTTGCAGTCGTCTTCCCGTTGGCAAGTGGGAATTTTTGATTTTCTAATCTAGAGAACTAATATTTGACTAATATAATAACATTGTACAATCCCCTTGAGCAAACGGCTTGTTAAGAACTGTTAACTTTTCTCTCGTGTTTGAAAGATAAAGTAAATTCAGTAGATTAGGATATCTGTGGGTGGGGGGTTACAGTACCTTTGATTCCAGATGCCACATTACTCTCCAGCATCAGCGATGGTGCGGAGTCAAATTTGCTAAGGGAGCGACTGATAATGCGCGAATATTGTGGCTCCAGGGGTAAAGTGTCGACCCCTAACGAGCGATTTACGTCAATATGTATGAAGGCGATGATTTAGTGATCTAAATTTTAATGCACTTCAGGAATATTATCTCTTCTACGGCTCCTGGAACTGCATCTTTTAGCAACACGAGGCGTCTATTATCCATGTATCTACATCGACCTATTTCGGCAGAGCTTTCAGTATGATGACAAATGACCATAGAAACGGCCGAACATAACGGCTTGGTATCACATTGTGCAACATTGGGAGGAAGTAATGGCGTTATGAAGGTCGTCCTCTAAATATTACCAGGATGGCTCCTGAGTCTAGACACGCCCCGCGAAGGAGATTCTCAAGGGCGTCGTATAATGAAATATACACCACCCCGAGAAACCAGGCTTCTTTCTTTGCTCAATTCTATTAACGAGGTGAAAAAATCGAACAGTATAAGATTGCCTATTAGTGACATGAAGACTTTTCGCGGTACAAAAACCAGGTCACTGGGTGATCCCGATGGATTCACGTTAGGTGAGTGAACATCATTCTTTTCATTACAGCCCTGTTGGATAACAGTCACTCATTCTGGTGGGACGAATCTCAACTAACAACACAAAATGTACGACGTCCGAAAATAGGTACCTACTTAGGACAGCTATAACCCGTTAGGACATAAAATTTTTGATTACATAGTTTATTCTTCTTATATTTGTGAAGAACAAAAGAGAATCGATTCTACTCTTAATCCTGATTAAAAATTCCCGTAGACTTTCTTCAGTGGCTTCGTTTATTAGAAACTGCAGATTTCTTTTTGTGCATCCTTTTGGCCTAATCTGATGAAAATGACTCCTCGGACCAGGAGCATGGAATCTCCCTTCAATAGACTCAGCATCCAAAATTTAGCGGAGAATGATATCCCACACGCCTAGATACCAGAAATCAAGAAAACCCACTTTTGAAATAGGGACGATAATACCCATTATGACCCATAACCTCTTCCACTAGACGCCAATCGTTCTGGAACCACTCTCATTGGATTCAGCGTCCAATATTTAGTGGAAACTGATACTCCACACCCCTGACCCATACCCTACCGAAATTCGGTCCGGGCGACCTGAAAAGTTTCCAGGATCAACTAGAGCCGAACACGGGTCCCTGACCAGAATATTAGGTTTTTAGGTATCTTTCTACTACCAAAAATGGCGTACGGCGGACGGACATTTGCTTATTTTGGTCTAAACACCTTTAAACGCCCAAAAAAAAATTTTTTTTTGTGCGAATCGGAGAGGTTGACTTTCTGCAATTCAAGGAATAACCAACCAAAAATCCCAGGATTTTACAAAATTCACTCGTCGGGCTGATTTGTCTTCCCCGAAACGTTCTTTCGCCGATAAATTCGCCATTCCTTCCAGTGGTCTCCTCATTTTTGAAATAAAATCAAAATGTATGTGATTTTTGTACAATTGCGAAGATGTGTCAATCCACTGAAAACACCAAAATATAAAAAGTAAGTTATTGAGCGGCGCTGATCTTTCCTATTTAATCCTTTTCCTTAAGCTTCTTTAGAGAAAACCTGTGGGGGAAATCATCGATTTTACATTTTTTTTTTTTTTTTGCATCGCTTTTCTTCATTGTTTGAGAATCGACAGAGTGGTTTATTGAAGTCCTGTTCTCTCGCGTTCAAACAATAATATTCAGCCTTCGATGAAATTAACGTTGAAATGGAGGTGTACACCACCCTACGTAATACGTAAGCAGTTCTCAGGTTTTGACTCACCTGTGGTAAAGCACACACGAAGGAGAATATCCAAGCCAGCGTGAGCATAACTTTTCCTCGTCGTCTCGCATCGTTGACGCGGAGAGGATGCAAAATCGCGAAATACCGATCAATCGACACACAAATAAGAACGTTACTCGACAAATACAAACCGAACGGCCGCAAAAAGAGGAAAAATTTACAAGCCGCGTTTCCGGCCGTCCACTGTTCGGTGAGCCGCCAACCGATTTCCAGTGGGATCATGATGAAGGTGACGCATAAATCGGCAATGGCGAGATGGGTGATCATAAGGGAGATTCGGCTTTTTCGGTGGCGGCCACGAATGAGAGTGACAAACACGGTCAAATTACCCACGGCCGCGATGACGAAAAGCACGCAGTAGACGACCACCTCCAGGGAATTGTCGTGAAAAGTCAAATCCACGAACGTCCCATTTGTTGGAAAGACTGAAGAGTCTGTGACGTTCCTCATCTGTACATTGCCCGAACTACTGTTAGCTTTTGACACCATTTTGTCATCATTTGGAATAAATTACGTACAGATTCACATCATTGCTGTTTTCCACCTCATCTCTGATTTTTTTTTCGTGAATTTTCCGCAGCAAATCGAAATTTGAATATTCCTCGAATACGTACGATCCCGGAATTTCCTCGTCCCAACCACTTGTTGACTCGGCCGCTCACAGTGAGAGACTCAGCAGGGACGATATCTCCCGCTTAGAGCAAGGCGACCACCCGCCCCCACGCATGCCCCTCAGACTCACCCCATTCACCTTTCCAGACAAACTACCCACATAAAAAGCTAGTGTGGCACATTAACAGGGACACTGTACGAAAATTACCGTCGTACACCAAAGAGCTGATAGGAAAACCAGGAAAATCCATAGGAATAACGGGCAATTTTGCTAACGATTTCCACGTGACTCATCATCGGAGAAGATTACATTCCAAATTACCGAGGTAGATAATATTATGAGCGTATTTGGTTAATGAATCACTTTGTGTCTGAAAACTCTGCAAGTTCTTTCGCAGAGGCTGGTTATTCCTCGGACCAGGAGCATGAAGAAAATTGGGAGAAACAGTGGGCGTGGAGTGTGGAAAATGATACCCCATCCAGGTACCAGAAATCTGGAAAACCCACTTTTGAGAATCGTTTAAGTTCGTAGAAAAAGACCTCGAACACCTCGTGTTGTTCTGCAGCCTAGAAAATCCGCACGCCTTGACAATAAGAGGTGACTACATCAAGTATGAATATTGCCTGTCCCATAGTATTATCTTCCTCAGCGTGGGGGCGTCTCTGCAACATGGAAAATATTAAATGTACTCGTATTATCGTAAATATCTTGATTGGTTTTTTCCACGGATAATTTTCTTGAAAATCAACCCAAACTAACGTACCTATAGTATAAAACGCTGCAAATTCATTCATAGAGGATTGTTATTCCACGGATTAGGCCCATGGAGACTCATTTCAATCGATTCAGCGTCCAACATTTAGTGGAAAATGATACCCCACTCGCATAGGTATCAGAAATCTCAAAAAACCACTTTCAAAATAGGTAGTTTAGATACCCATTTGGACCCATAACCTCTTCCGGTGGTGCCAATCGTTCCGAGACCCGTCTCATTTGATTCAGCGTCCAACATTTAGTCGAAAATGAGACCCTACACGCATAGATCGCCAAAAATCTCGAAAATCCATTTTTCGAAATACACTTTTTGACTCCAACCCTCTCCCACCCGATTTAGTCCGATCGAACCGAAAAGTTTCGAGGACCAACCAGAGCCAGAAACGGGTTTCTGACCAAAATTGCAGACCAGAGCGTGGAGTGTCTCGGACTCATTTCAATCAATTCAGCGTCCAATATTTAGTTGAATGATGCTCTAGACGCCTAGGTACAAGAAATCTCAAAAACCTACTTATGGAATAGATAAATAGATACCCATTCTGACACATTGACTCATCCGGTGGGCGCCAATCTTTCTGGCAATCTGTCATGTCCTTCATGCACAGCATCTTCTCTGGGCACATTGATGTCCGATCCTTCCTTGCCCAGTTGGCATTGCGAATGCTCTGAGTCGGCCTGCGTTCCTGCGGTTTGTTTGCTGGGTTATTTTCGCAAACCAACTACCAACCAGCATTGGCAATGAGGCATGTCCTTCGTGCACAGCATCTTCTCTGGGCACATAGGGCCCAATCCTTGCTTGCCCAGTTGGGCTCGGGGATGCCCTAAGTCAGCCTGCGTTCCTGCGGTTTGTTTGCTGGGCCATTTTCGCAAACCAACTACCAACTTCCTCTCTGCCGACTTCCAAGAATGGCTAACCTGCAATTGGCCGAGCATGACATTGACCTGCTCTCGATCTCCCTCCGCTTACATTGATCTCGTCTCACTAATGTCTTATCCCTCCCCCCCACTGAATAGATTAGAATGGGTCCGGGACACTCCACACTCACTGTTTTTCCGCTCATTTTCACCATGCTCCTGATCCGAGGAATAACCAACCCCTGAGAATGAATTTGCAGCGTTTTTTGTACGGAACAATCGTAGAAGACATCTACATGATCCTGCCCCAAGGTTACATTGACGATGAAAAAATCTGCAAGCTTAAGAATGGATGAGTTTTCGGGAGGGCTCACGTCTGAATTTCAGATTACGGTCAGCGCAAATCTCATGTCCGTCGGGATCAATCTTTCGGGCAAAAACGGCCCTCGAAGCTTTCCCAAGAGTTCTTGCATATATAAAATTTTAAAAATGTTTTCTGAAGCTAAACCTCTGGTTGTTGCGATCAAACATGACCCCAACACTGGGCAAAAGAACATCACCTGTCCATTTAGAGGTAGGATGTCTCCTTTATCTATCAACCTGATACTTGAGATTGCACTAGCGGTATGAGTGGACGACTTGTCGAAATACGCCATTATGTGCAAATCTCCCTGATGTGTTAAATCTCAAGAGAGCCATTAAATATGTTAATGCCACCATGAACCAGAAATCTCCAACTAGAAGAAAGAAGATTTTTTCCTGCAAGGTTACTGTCATTCTGACTAAGCTAGAGATGAAAAGACGCGAAAAAGTACCAGGCTTCAACATTATTCTTGAACGGTGGCTCTCTATGTTGGTCATCACGACTCCAGCAACCAAAGCTGAGTTCACAGTTGCCATGAAGTCCCTCGTCTAGCTCTAACGTTTTCTTGAAGAAGGAGGTATAGAGGTGTAAGCCTCTCTCGAATTAAAATCTGTTATGAATTTACTATAATTTAATTCGGGTTTCTTCGGAGAATTTGGAAGGGACCTAGCGAGAGGTTACACAATGTAAGTCCAAGACTTACGACTGAGCAACTAGGGATACCAAGGATGAACATAAAATACATTGATACAAACTGAATTATAATTGAAAAACAAGGACTCGTTGCAAAGGAGAATATGCCTCAACCTGGGCTACAATTGATAGAAGACAAAGTAATTTGACAAAGTAAAATAGACAACAGGTGGAGCATAAAATACAATTAATACAAGATACATGAAATTATGATATACATGAAATACAATTTAATGAGCAAGTGCAACGATACCGGCTGACGAAAACAGCGTCGACGTCGAAGGAAAAACAGGAGGGGGCACGCTGTCTCGCAGGTACACAGCGAGGCTTATTAACTTGAGTCCTTTATCTCATGGGGAACACAATATTACAGCTTCGGTCGACTTCAGCAGAGTTCACTTCAGAGCGAGCACAGGACAAAGCCAGGATGGACTGAGTGAGTTGCACTTGCACGACAGGATTACAAAAATATATGACTCCAACATTTTGGGCCCCCCAGTCAGAGGGGCACAACCGCCCAGTTGGGCACCTTAGCAACGAGTGAGCACTGGAGCTCTCTTCAAAATGTGATGTCTGGGCAGGAACTGCGCGCGCATCCTGGTGCATGCTCCCTCCCTTCTGGCCTTCTGGAGGCAGCAAGCCTGGGGGCTTACAGAGGTAAAAATGTGTATTTTGAAAAATGTATTCTCGAGATTGTAGGCGTGTGGGTTATCATTTTCGACTAAATTTTGGATGTTGAATCCAATGAGACGAATCCTGGAACGATTGACGTCCTCCGGAACTGGTTATGGGTCAAAATGGCTGTCTATCTACCTACTTCGAATGTGGGTTTTTTTATTTCTGGTACTTAGGCCTGTTGGGTATAATTTTCCACTAAATTTTTGACGCTGAATCGATTGGAGTGAGTTCCTACGCTCTTGGTCCGAGGAATAAGCAACTTTTGAGAATGAATTTGCAGCGTTTTGAAAGATGACACTTGTCCAAATGAATGCTATTTTGTTTGGATGATGAATATTAACTACAATGGCGGCCGAGGTGCCATTTGCAAGAAGACATGCTGCTCTTCAAGAAGGAGTTTATACTAGTAAGCTCTTCTCCCTCCTTTTCGGATACAACTACTTCAAGTTCTACGCAATCCTCTGCGATTCAGCTGAATATTGAATGGGTGGAGTGAGAGAAATAATTTCTGAGCTTGTGCCAGATTGTGTTCAAAGTTCTCGTCAGTCAATCAGGCGACAAGTAGGCTACTCGAGCGTGACGGACTAAATTAAACTCCCGGATTTACATGGTATTGCGATTCGTTGACGATCGGGAAGTCTAAATACAACTTGATGCCTCAAGAAATTCAACAGACTGCGTAATTATTTCCGAGCAGACGGAGGAACAACTCCGACGCAACATTGAAGCAAAAGAGGTCCCATTCCGCCTGCAAATTAGTAAAAGACGAGATACGCTTTCGGTGTTTCGGTGGATTCCTATTCTTACGTCTGAGGAGTGAGTACACAGTAGAGCGTTGCCACGCAACTTAGGTAATAGAGAGGAGGCCAAGTTGCTTCATCGTCGAGTAATCTGCCTGGTAGCTTCTTCTAAATTCTAGCGCTTTATCGAAAGTACTTGAGAGGCTACTTGGATTCAAATGAAGCAATGGCTGAAGGAATTCCAGTTTATTTGCCTAGTTAGAAGACATCGTTGCCCTCCTTGGTGAAAAACGTGTGGCAAACGAAAAAAAAGAAAAACCCCTGCAAATTCTTTTACAGGGGTTGGTTATTCCTCGGACCAGGCGTATTGAGACCAACTTCTTCAACATGGGAAAAATGAGGGGAAACCCATTCCAATTGATTCAGGGTTTAACATTTAGTGGAAAATGATACCCCACACGCCTAGGTACCAGAAATCTCGAAAACACACATTCGAAATGGGTAGATAGGCACCCATTTTGACCCATAACCTCATCTAGAGGGCGCTAATCCTTCCGAGACCCGTCTCATTGGAATCACCGTCCAAAATTTAGTGGAAAATGGTCCCTCACACGCCTAGGTACCAGAAATCTCGAAAACACACATTCGAAATGGGTAATAGGTACGAATTTTGACCCTACCCCACCCAAATTTGGTCCGATCGGGATGAAAAGTTTCAAGGACCAACTAGGGTCGGGAACAGACCCCTGACCCAAAATTCAGATTTTTAGAAAAATCTCTACAATCAAAAAAGACGTAGGTGGTAAGCGGCGGACGGACATTTGCTTATTTTGATTAGACTCCTTGAAACGCCCCAAAAAAACTTTTGAGGCAAATCGGAGTGATTTGACCTTTTGCATGAAATTCCATTTGAGCTCGCTTTATACTAATATCTAATTCTCCGGGAGAGGGGGGGGGGGGTCTGTCGATCTGAGGCAATCTCATTTACTTCAACAGAATGGCTGAGCTGAGAGGGGAAATTATAAATTGAAACTAAAACGTGACATTAGCGTGAATCTGCCCTTGGCTAAAATACCACACTGAATTACGCTCTTTTGTCTACAAAAGAATTCCTCATTCGTCCAAAATTTTTATCAAAGGCTCCACTCGTTTAGATTGCGTCTCCAAGCATTCAAGGAACGTTATAAATATTTCACTTGCGTGATAAATCCACCAAGTCGAAATGAGTTGCGACAAATTTGTGCTTCTGTTCATTATTTTTCCCCTCCAAGTGAGGCATTATTGAGCTGGCTCATTTCTATTCATCTGTAATCTACTCCCCCCTAAACGATGGAATGAAAATATGTAAATTATTCAAATCCGCGGTTTATACTGAGTGCGGACGGAATAAGAGAAAATGCAAGGTCCGTAAGATTGTGCTTGGGTTAAGAAAATCTGCTTTCACTTTCACTTAGTCTTGACATTCATCAAGAGGGTGCACTTGATTCGCCGGTTTTATCTCCGTCGCTAGAATTAGAAACCCAATTTTATTTTATTTTTTTATTATAATATAATTTTGTCCTATTGAATATTTAATATGGAGAGGAAAAGGTGGCGTTTTGCTTTATTATTATTGGAATGATACATCATGCATTCCTATCGAACAAAAGATGTTTTTCTTCCTCAAACTTTTACTTATTATTCCTCGAATAATCAACCTACGTTATCATGACAGAGGTCAACCTCTCCGATTTTCCCCAAAAAATTAATTTGTTTTTCTTGATGTCTTGATCAATCAACCAAATGTGCGTCCGCCGTTATGGCTACTATGCTGAAAAGAGAAGGGTATAGGTTATAATCAGGACACGTAGGGGTACCCTGACCCCGTAGTGGGTAACTTTATAGTTATTGCGCCATGCAATGATGTAATTAGGATCCCTTGTACTTATTTATCCCCTCCTCTTGACCATTTGTGATAAGTAGTCAGTCGATATAGGCCCAGTTTGGTTGTCCTATGAACCGCTTATCCAATGTATAACCAAATTAATTCATCAATCTACGCTGAACTGTGATAACTTGTTAACCTACCTAGTTAACCTAGCATTGGCCTAACATTACATATAAGTATATGATTCTTTATAACCGAAATGTGAGTACCAGCGTTCAACCTTTTCCTGGTTGTTTGTTTATGTACAGGGTGGGACAAGAGTTAAAAATGGGTTTTGAAAGGAAATATAAATAAAACTAGTATATTTAGAAAAACGCTGCAAATTCATTCACACGGGTTGGTTATTCCTCGAACCAGGCGTATGGAACCTCATTTCTTCAACATGGGAAAATGGGGGACACAGAGGGTGGCGGGTCCCAGACCCATTCCAATCAATTCAGGTTCCAAAATTTAGTGGAAAGTGATACCCCACACGCCTAGGTACTAGAAATCTCGAAAACACATTCAAAATAGGTAAATAGGTACCCATTTTGACCCATAACCTCTTCCAGTGCGTGCCAATCGTTCGAGGACCCATTTCATTCAGCGTCCAAAATTTAGTGGAAATTGATACCCCACACGCCTACATCGCCATAAATCTCGAAAATCCATTTTTCGAATTATACATATTTTGCCCCTATCCCGCTCAAATTTGGTCTGAACGGGCTGAAAAGTTTTGAGGACCAACTAATTTCTTTAATAAATAAATTAATTAATATATTAACTTAAATCTAATATAAATCAATAAATTAAACAATAAATCTTCTCCTAAATATTCCAAAGGTCCGCGTTCACCCCCAAATTTTACTGGAAAACTTGTTGAGTGATTAATTGGTTTTTTTGAAACGCTTTGCAATTACATTAACACCATTTCATGGTTTATTAGCTGAAACATAATCAATAGGTTCCTTGCCCTTAAATTCGTATATCATCTATTACCATGTTGCTGTAATAGCTAGGGGATGTTAAAAAGTATCGATATTATTTCTCTTGATGTATCGCATGGAATAAGTATTAAATATACTTATTCCATGGATGTATCGGAAAACACATGAACCGCGTAGAAGTGGGGGCCAGGGCAACCGCTGACAGCAGAAACAAGGTTGCCAACAAAACGAAAATAAAAGGATTGCAACCCAACGTTACTTTTAAGCAATAAGAAAGGGTGGGTAGTGACAAAGAATAGAGGATTTGCCCTCCATTTGTCATCATTGACCAATACAGATAATCAGGTAGGGAAACTAAAAGAGAGACAAAACCTTCATTGTGGTGATAGGGTTTCATGTTGCCAACACTGTTTTCCCGCCCAAAATGTGGTTATCTTATCTCTCCCCTCTTCCCCCAATCCCACAGCTTCCATTCGCTTTTCTCCCTTGTAAAGAAGACCTGTTGCTTGTTGCTCATTAATCATTAATGTTCCGAGTACCTGACATCCTGTAATCTAATCGCAATTTCGCGTTATCTACGTACATCTTCGCTAAGACCGTTATCTTTCCGCTCACTAGAACACAGGACACTACTGTTTTTGTTGCAGTTTCTCAAACATTCATTTATTTTGATTTCTTCTAGGTAAGTCTGAATCTTTCGCAACATAATCAGGCACTCTAATTATTCTCTGTAAGGTAAAAGTCGGCATCAGCCCGCCCCTTAGAAATATATCGATATATTCGTTCTCAAAATGACGTTATGTATGAGTTGAAACTGGGTTAACTAAAATAAACTAAAAATACAGTAAATCGATACATTTTGGGCGGGCTGATGCCGACTTCAACCCTCTGTAACGTACCGACCGGTGCCAAAAAACTACCCTTTTGACTGCCGCCAAACCGAGAGTTGTAGGGAGTCAGAACACAGTTCAATTTTGTATACTGCGAATGGAAAGTGTCGTTTATCTACAACAGCTCATGACAAATGTCGTTATTACAGTTCATCCATCCCCCTAACCAATTTACACTATGGCTGAGGAGTACGATTCAAGCGGGGACTCTGCGGATAGCATCTTCTACCCTTCCGACGACGAATTAAGCCACACGGAACGGAAGATATTGAAAATTAAAAGGCATCGTATGAGAGCTGTACGTATAAGAGAATTGTACTCCAAATCACTTTTACAATGCTATCGTACCCTTAGAAATCAATTCTTGGATAATATGCACTGTCGGGGGCCCCTGTCATGGCGCCCTAATATATCGTTACGTCCTGTCAAGCGAGATAATCGATAGTTTTCCCCAAACTTGCTCTCATCTATCTCAACTATCACGCCAAGTCCACCTATACACTCATTCATTCCCGAATACTCCTCCAAACATACTTCTCTGATATAACTATGCCAATTACACACTGTATGGGAAGACACACTCATATCGCAGATATTGAAAATTAAAAGGCATCGTATGAGAGCTGTATGTATAAGAGAATTGTTCTCCAAATTACTTTTACATTGCCATCAATATCACTTGCCAATTTGCGCATGATCTGACGCGATAAATATGCACTGTCGGGGCCCCTGTCATGGCGCCCTAATATATCGATATGTCCTGTCAAGCGAGATAATCGATAGTTTTCCCCAAACTTGCTCTCATCTATCTCAACTATCACGCCAAGTCCACCTATACACTCATTCATTCCCGAACACTCCTCCAAACATACTTCTCTGATATAACTATGGCCAATTACACACTGTATGGGAAGACACACTCATATCGCGGGAAAGTTAAGAATAAACTAAAAAATTTGTGTGCCAATAGAAGTGGAATGTAGATTATAGACCTATAACCTGTCATAAGGTAAAACAGTAGGTAGCAGTAATGTACAGTAAGGTTATAACCTTACTGAAAAACAGTAGGTAGAAGTGATAATTATTAAACAACAGAGAAACAACAAATAAGACTCCTCCCCTCAGCACAAGGGAATCTTAAAGAGGGGAGTAGGCATTGAATTTATGTTAAGATGTATGTATGAAACAAATGATAATAAATAAATGCTATTGAAAAAAATAAAAATAATAAGAGACTGTTCGACTCGGTTAATCAACAAATTCAATTCTTGACATCTGCTATGCTAAAAGTAAGATCCTGAACAAATACTCCTTTTCAGTCGATGGGGAGGAGCAGCTATCGTCCTGCAGACTCACTCAAACCTATCTTGCTTTGAAGGACATGGTCTGAGAGACATATTCTTCCCACATTCAGGACACTCATACACTCTCGCAATCAATCCCAGATCCATACAAATCTCAATCACTCTTTCTGGTCGCTCATGCCTCAAACACCCCAAAGAAAACAAATTAAACACTTCCATTCCAACAAAAAGGGAAACCCGTTTAATTTGGAAACGACACAAAGAATTATACAAAACAACTAGCTGACCCGGCAAACATTGTGTTGCCATATGAATAATTTCCTGGGTCAGAAGTGACACCTGTAGACATCTCCTAAAACTACGATTTTCCCATAATATCTGTGTTCGGGCTGGGAAACATGTAGTCAATACTATAGCGAATAGTAGACGAATTTGTATTGCTGTACAGTGCAATGCAGCTTCAGCAAGCATGCATTCCCACTGGTTGTCGTCTTCCAGCAAGCCGATTGCAAGGCATGCATCTTTATACGTTGGATATTGTTGTCCCTTCACTTTACGTATATCTTGAAATGATAATAGGCCAGTAACATTAACCAACAACAGTCGACGATAAAAGCACTCCGTGTGTCTTGGATTGACTGTAAATAATCGCCCCAAGGCGTTTGATTTAAATAAATTGAGAAACTGGTGAGCCTATCCATGTTTTTGTTTGAGTCCATGTGAAATAGCGTGGTACTTGTGAGTAGAGTAATGTTCGTGCAAAGGCACCAAAATCATCCGCAGGATTACACAATTCAAAAAATGCGGTGATGTAGTTTTAGGTGGATTTATTGCACGATCAATCGCACCATCCAATTGGCTTCCCTTCATTGTCACCTCCAATTTAGGATGCACACTTAGGATACACACCAAATTGGAACAAAAGTTTGAAAATAAACAAAAAACATTTAGGGGTGGACTACCCCTAACATTTAGGGAGATGAAAAATAGATGTTGGCCGATTCTCAAAGATACCGGATAAGCAAAAAAAATTTCATCAAAATCGGTCAAGCCGTTTCGGAGGAGTATGGAGTAGGAGGAGGAGTACATGAACAAGGTCTAGGCGCCTAATAAATGTAACCTTTTTTTGTTTTCCCACTCTTCAGGACAATGCCGCAATGTGCAAATATGTCACCAAATAAATGAAACTGACATCGATACAGTGATCTCAAAGTCGGAATTGATATGTAGACTTTATCAAGCGTGTTATCAAGGGGCCCCCGACAGTGCATTTCAACCCAATTCTATCAATATCACTTGCCAATTTGCGCATGACGCCGCTTGGCTGTCCACGAATGAGATCCTCGCTAGTGCGCTAACTTTGCTTCCTCTATGAGAACTGTCAGAATCTTTTATTTCTCTATTACAACTTTCCTATACGACAAGATGCGGTACACGCCGCTTAACAACAGTCAGGCGATTCCCCCTATTTCTTTCCTTCTTTCATCTTCCATTCTTTCTACTTCCTTGAGCCGCTCCTTCTTCATTTCAAGTTCACTCTACTGCTGTTGTTTTGCCTTTGCCTCTTCCATTTCTTTCCCTACTATCTTCTTTCTCCTGCCGTTCCTTTTCCAGCTCTTCTGGCAATAAATATTCTTCCTTGTTTGGGTTATCACTATCTTCTAGCTTCTTGCACTTTTGTACTTTATCTTTATCACATTTTAGTTCAAGTTTCTCCCTCTTTCCTTTATCAAGCTGATCAAGTTCTTCCTTCTTCTGCCAATATTCATTCTCCAACTCTTGTTGAACCTTCTTCTTGTTCATCTTTCTGTTTCCATAATTGCTTTCCTTCATCTACCTCCTCTGCTTCAATTCTATTCTTTCAGTTCCTTTTGTTCCATTTCTTAAGTTAACCTTCTTTCCTTCAATTGTTTTTTCTTGCTCCTTTGATTCTTTTTCTAGCTGTTATTTTTGTTCAAGCTCTTTTGTGCAAGCTTATCTCGTGCTTTTTTCTTCAATGTTTCTTTTTACGTTTCTTTTTCCTTGGCAAGTTTATCTAGCTTTTGCTTTTTCAACTTGTCATCTCGCTTTTCTTTCTCTTCCCTTTCTTTATTTTCCTTTACAGGTTTGTCTTGCTCATTCTTCTTCAGAGCCTCTTCTTCCTCTTTTTCTTTTCCTTTTCAAGTTCCTTCCTCTTTAACTCCTCTTGCTTTTCTTTTTCTTCCCTCTCTTTCTCTTCCTTTGCAAGTTTACCTTGTAATTTCTTCTTCTTCATTTCTTTCTCTTGTAGTTCCTGTTTTGCTTTAATTTCTAAATTTTTCCTAGTTACCACAAATCTCGAAAACATATCCAAAATGGGTAAGACAAACATAAAAAGATAGACAAAAAAGATAAGACACTCATTTTGACCCATAACCTCTTCCGGTGGGTGACAGTAGTTCCGGAACCCGTTTTATTGGGTTTAGTGTCCAAAATTTCGTAGAAAATAATACCCCACACGCCTTGATCGCCAAAAATCACGAAAATTCATTTTTCAAAAAACGCATTTTGACCCCTACTTTGCCCAAATTTGGTCCGATCAGGCTGAAAAGTCTCGAGGGCCAACTAAAATCGAGAACGGACCCCTGACCTAATTTTCAGATTTGTAGAAAATTTTCTACTACCAAAACTGGCGTGTACGGCGGACGGAAAGTTTGTTAATTTTGATCCGGACACCTTGAAAAGTGCAGAAAAAAAATTTGGGCTGAATCGGAGAGATTGACTTTTTGTATAAAAACATAGGTTGATTATTCAAGGAATATGCAACCAAAAACGTATTTAATATCTCATTTTCTTCTCTCAAGTTTCTTTTTTTAAATCATTCCTACTGGTTAAAAAGGTGGGAAAATGGCTATGCTAACGTTGCTACCCTTTTCACATTTTGGAAGTTTGAGTATCAAAGGTAAAAAACTCAAGGAAGAAAGTTCTACTTAAAAGTAAAGTTACTTTACGACCAGCTTCCAAAATAGTCGAAGGCGGCAAGAAACTGATGTTGAACCCTCCTGGCACCTCTTTTTGGACACCCTTCCCACAACTTGACTTTCAAAAGTTAGTATCAGTGACTGTCACCTCCAAGAGAGCTTTCGAGTCTTCTGTGAACCAAATTTGACGAGTTTCCGGTATTTGTATGGCAAAATGATAACTTGCATTCTTTGTTACAGTTTGCGGAACAATTTAAAGACGACGTACCTCTCAAGGCTTCCCAGATTATTCCTCGATTGGAAAATGAAAAGGAAAACTACCAAAAAGAAAAGAGAAACGTTCAAGTTCGTAGAAAAAGACCTCAAACACCTCGTGTTGTTCTGCAGCCTAGAAAATCCGCACGCCTTGACAATAAGAGGTGACTTCATGAAGTATGAATATTGCCTGTCCCATAGTATTGTAATTTATCTCGTAAATAATTTATACAATGTTCACTGAATACACTGTTCTCATTCACACACTACACAATCACGGACAATACAGTGTACGACATTTATAACACGATGGCACAATATAAACAAAGCATCTATATTGTTGAATAATCCGCGTTCTGGTCCCTTTATACATACCTTCTCAACCTCCCTGGTTCTGGGAACTCATGTGCTGAGCCATGGGAGTTCCGCAATCAATACGACGCCGATGTTTGGAGCAACCCTTAGCCCTCCACAGGTCGTTGACCCTGCGACACCAGCAGCCCATTTGACCAGCGCAGGTGCCAGCTCGCAACAGTATTATCCTCCTCAGTGTGGGGGCGTCTCTACAACATGGAAAATATTAAATGTACTCGTATTATCGGAAATATCTTGATTGGTTTTTTCCACGGATAATTTTCTTGAAAATCAACCCAAACTACAAGTACCTATAGTATAAAACGCTGTAAATTCATTCACAGAGGTTAGTTATTCCTCGGACAAGGCGCATATAGACTCATTTCAATCGATTCAGCATCCAACATTTAGTGGAAAATGATACCCCACTCGCATACATATCAGAAATCTCAAAAACACGTATTCAATATGGGTAGATAGATACCCATTTTGACCCATAACTTCTTCCAGTGGGTTCCAATCGTTCTGGGACCCATTTCATTGGATTCAGCGTCCGAAATTTAGTGGAAAATGATATCTCACACGCCTAGTTTGCAAAAATCTAGAAAATCCATTTTTCAAAAAACACATTTTGACCCCCCTTCCCCCAAATTTGGTCCGTTTGGGCTGAAAAGTTTCGAGGACCAACTAGAGCCAAAACCGAGTCTCTGACCAGCATTTCAGATTTTTTGAATAAATTCTACTACCAAAGTCGGCGTGGACGGCGGACGGACATTTGCTTGTTTTGGTCTAGACACCTTGAAACGCCCAGAATTCAAGGAATAACCAACCAAAACAAAAATGTAATGATTATGTTGGAAACCCTGCGAATTCCTCCATAATGGTTTATCTCACCTTAAAGCAAAGGTATAGTGAAAAAACGCTGCAAATTCTTTCATAGGGGTTGGTTATTCCTCGGACCAGGCATATGGAGACTCATTTCTTCTTCAACATGAGGAACGTGGGGTGTTTCGGGTCCCGGACCCATTCTAATCGATTCTGGGTCCAAAATTCAGTGGAAAATGATACCCCACCCGCCTAGGTACCAGAAATCTCGAAAATACATTCAAGATGGGTAGATGGATACCCATTTTGACCCATGACCTCACCTAGAGGGTGCCAATCGCTCCGGAACCCATTTGATTGGATTCAGCGTCCTAAATTTTGTGGAAAAAGATATCCCATACGCCTAGTCCCGAAAAAAGAGTTCCAAGCAAAACATTTTCACCCATATACTTCCAAAATGTGGGTTAGTCGGACTGAACAATTACGATTACCAAATAAAATGTAGGTTGATTATTCAAAGAACAATTATCCAAAATCGATTGCTTTGCCAGGGATTTAGTAGGTGGTTTTTGTGCTTTTGAAGTTATGTTGACTCCCAATTTCGAACCCAACTGAGTCAAAGGTAGCCAAGTTCGGAACTCTGATTTGTCCTGGTCAGAGCCGCCATTGCGCGTGAAACCAATCCCCTCAGGAAATACTGACTGTGCTTAACGCGAATCGAAATCTTTTTTCAGACCTTCCTACGTGGGCCTTGACGATGACCAACCTGAACCATCACTTTATCGGGTGAGTTTTTAATTATTCTATCACCCTGCTGCCAAGTTTGGTTCGCTCGCCACTCGTTGCTCCAGGATTCATTCTTTGGCTCTCACGTAAACCCGAGACAGGCAACGTGACTCGTCAGTCTGTAAATGGTAACGTGTGAGTCAACATGACTCACTGGGGGAAAATGAGGGCAATTTTCAATACAATGCTTTTGGAACAATTCAAAATATTTATTTCTTAAAAAAAAAAAGAAATCTGAACTCGCTATAAACAGAGATGCACAGGCGTTGGTTATTCCTCGGACCAGGAGCATGGGGACTCAGTCCAATCGATTCAGCGAACAAAATTTAGTGGAAAATGATACCCCACACGCCTAGGAACCAGAAATCTCAAAAACGCACATTCGAAATGGGTAAAAAGGTACCCATTTTGACCCATAACCTCATCCAGAGGGCGTCAATCGTTCCAGGACCCGTTTCATTGGATTCAACGTCCAAAATTTAGCTGACAATGATATCCCACACGCCTAGGTACCTGCAATCTCGAAAATACATTCAAAATGGGTAGATAGATACCCATAACCTCATTCAGAGGGCACCAATCGTCCCAGGACCCGTCTCATCGAATTCAGCGTCCAAAATTTGGTGAAGATGATACCCCACACGCCTAGATCGCCAAAAATCTCGAAAATCCATTTTTCAAAAACTCATCATATTCCTTCACAGAGGTTGGTTATTCCTCGGTCCAGGAGAAAACTCATTCCAATCGATTCAGCGTCCAAAATTTAGCGCCTACATTGTCCAAAATCCTTTTTTTGAATTACACGTTCGAACAAAATACATATTTACCAATTCCAAATATGTCCGATCGTAATTCATGGAATAGCCAACTAATACACCTCTGTGTTCTAGATTCCAACGCAAAACGGCTGTTGCTAAGGAATGGATCCTTAATCATGTCCTTTGAGTGGTAAAGCATAGCCCGAGAGGCAAACTCTCCTCAAACAGCGACCAAAGCATTACTAAGAGGGACACACTGGTCAAATGTCAGTCTCGAAGCTGTTGCAAGATAGACGAGCGTGCTCATAAATGCCAAAAAAGCAACCTTCAACTTTTGTTGAGTCTTTGAACTGCTATACATCAAAAGTCATGTTTGAATTGCTTCATTGGGGTGTTCTTCATCGTTTACTGATTTTATGGGGGTTTTTTCAACCGTTCCGTGGGGATTTTGATCACGGAGCTGTCTGGAGGGGGATGAAGTTGGACTCCATAAGACGTTGCATCTCATTTTGGTGTTGATTTCGTTGTTTTCAGAGGCGTTCTGGAGAGCGGAGGTACGCTCCAAGAACTCGCACCCCCCGAATACGACAAGTCGAATTCAATCCCGACGCTTTGACTGGAGAAATCGCTTACGGTCCCATCAAAACGTACAGCAGTAACGGTACGACGTGTCACCAGTGCAGGTGAGGGCTTCTCTTCTGCAGTCCGTCAACTGAGAATTTGCACCCGTCGTGGAATACTGTCACATCTTAAAAGAATGCATTTTTCTGTTTGTGACGGCAGCGTCTAATTTGCTCGTAGAATAGAGCATCTAGCGCAGTCCAGTAGTTGTCCGCCGGACAGCGGTAGTTACAGTTTCGAGTTGAGGGGATTCGCCTGCTGCATTTGCTGAATACTGTTGCATCTTTCACTCCAGTAATAACCTTGAACCCGTCTGGTCCCCTTCGCGATGTGACAGTATTCCTCGACGGGTGCGAATTGTACAGGGTGTCCCACAAGTTCCCCTCACCCTGCTTAAGTCGTCCAAATGGGAGTAAACAAGTGTGAATCTTGATATTCTTTCCAATAATCTCAAATATCATATTTGCGCAACTGGACACCAAAAGCCAATCTCTCCGATTCGACCCAAAATGTTCTTCTGGACATTTCAAGGTGTCCAGATCATGATTAGCAAGTGTCCGTCCGCCGTCCTCGCCGATTTCGGTAGTAGAAAACTTTCTAAAAATCTGAAATGTTGGTCAGGGACCCGTTTCCGGGTCTAGTTGTTCCTTGAAACATTTCAGCCCGATCGGATCAAATTTAGGGACGGGTAGGGGTCCAATGTGTTTTTCGAAAAATGAATTTTCGAGATTTTTGGCGATCAAGGCGTGTGGGGATTTAATTTCGACAACATTTTGGACGCTAAATCCAATAAAATGGGTCCCAGAACGATTGGTACTCACGGAAAAAGTTATGGTTCTACCCATTTTGAATGTGTTTTGTCGAGATTTCTATTACCTAGGCGTGTGGGTTACACTAAATTTTCGACGCTGAATCCAATGAAATGGGTCCCGGAACGATTGCTGCTCTCTGGATGAGGTTATGGGTTAAATGCGTGCCTATTTACCCATTTCGAATTTATTTTCGAGATTTCTGGTACCTAGGCGTGTGGGGTATCATTTTCCACTAAATTTTGGACCCTGAGTCGATCGGAATAGGTCCAGGACCCGCCACGCCCACTGTCCCCCATTTTGAAGAAGTGAGTCCCATGCGCCTGGTCCGAAGAATAACCAAGTCATGTAAAAGAATGTGCAGCGCCTTCTATTACTAAACACATTTATTTTTTATTTACGGTCATTATTCCGCGAAAATTGAGTCGGGTCAAAAAACGCTACAAATTCCTTCTATTCAAATCGATTCAGCGTCCAAAGCCTCTTAGGGTAGGCATCGATCGTTCCGGGGCTTGTTTCATTGGATTCAGCGTCCAAAATTAAGAGGAAAATAATACCCCACATACCTAGATCGCCGAAAATCTCGAAAATTATTCTTCAAGGAACCGAAGACCCCGCCTAAATTTCAGGTCCGACCGGGCTGAAAAGGTTTTGAGGACCAACTAGAGCCATGAACGGACTCCTGACCAAAATTTCAGATTTTTTGAATAATTTATACTACCAAAGTTGGCGTTGACGGCGGACTAACATTTGCTAATTTTGATCTTGACACCTTGAAACGTCCAGGAAAAAAATTTGGGCCGAAACGGAGAGATTGACCTTTTGCATGAAAACATTGACAACGAGACCCTGTACTGCAAAATTCCAATTCTCAATTATTGAACTGTAAAATATTTTCATGGATGTGTTATTAGTTTTGTACTCTACTATGTATTCTTATTGGAAGGTAATTTTGTTTTCTTTTCAGACAAAAAACGATTGATTTGAAGTCCCAGTGCTACAGCCCCACCTGTACCGGAGTCCGCGGCCAATTCTGTGGCTACTGTTTGATGGGGAGATACGGCGAAGACGTGGCGGTCGTCTTGAGAGATAGAGTGCGTACTATATATTATCTGTTATCTTTTTGCTTTTGGCGCATCCAACCTAACCTGTTTTGGGCAGGTAACTGAACTGCTTACGAGGGAAGGGGGAAACCTCTGGCATTCCGCGGAACAGTGGTGACAGGTAAAAAGCCTCTGCCTTGGGGCTAATAGGAGGTCATGGAAGTCAGTGCACTGGCTAGTCCTGTATGCTTCCAAACTGGTACCGCGGGAGGGAGGGAGCCTCTGGACACCAAGGCAACCCTTGGGCAACCAGGACGCCCATCATGGACGTCGTCTTCGTACCTTTGACCGACATGCGGTCTCAGTGGCCAGGGAGGTGATAATGTTTTGTCATTTAGGTAGGCGATTTGAGGAAATTGTTCTTGTCTCGTTCAAAATCCATAGAAATTACACTTTTTTCTGGCATGTGAGCAGTTATTTCATGTCCATTGTTGCTAAGCCAAAACCCTGCTTGATCTTATGGTGACCGCATCCCGTGGCATGCCACCCTCTAAGCTGGGCAGGGGAAACCTCTGGCATCCCACAAATCGGTTGTGACAGGTACAAAAGCCTTCATCACGCTACCTGGCTAGTAGCCCCTATAGTAAGTCATGGAAATCAGTGCACTGTCCTGTATCCTGTATCCTTGGTACCGTGTATGGTGAGGGGGCGGGGGGGGGGGGGCTCCGAAGCACCAAAGCGTCACCAATCAGCCCCTCCCCTAATGAGGTAGGAAACTACGACCCGGATTTTGGACTGTTCACAGGGGTTGTGGTTATGGCAAATGTCCGTACGCCGTCCACGCCGTTTTTTGTAGTAGAACATTTTCTAAAAACCTGAAATTTTGGTTAGGCACCGGTTACCGGCTCTAGTTGGTCCACGAAACTTTTCAGCTCGATCAGACCGAAAATGGGAGGGACAAAAATGTGTTTTTCGAAGTATGAATTTTCGATATTTTTGGTGAGCTCGGCGTGTGGGATATCACCCAACTTATCTCACCTGGACTTCAATTAATCGAAATTATTACGCTGTAATTCCAATTAATTAAACTCGACAAGAGTCTCTCTCTTTTAAATAACTGTGATTTTTAATTAATTTTAATACACTCATTCTATTTCCATTATCATAATAATATTTTCTCTTGTGTACGTTACTAATTAATAAATTGTTGTTAGCCCTATTTGCTTAATGTCTTGGTTTTGTGCTTGCATAGGCGAAGATTTTGATTCTCTCGGCCGAAATATATGATGCCCGCCATCCCATGTCTTATATGCATTGTCTCGAAATTGAAATTAATGATGTATTTCTCAACTGTTTGGTGCCTTGAAACGTAATTATTATTTCATTTCCAGGACTGGACGTGTCCCCCTTGCCGATCAATATGCAATTGCTCCATATGCAGGAGGGTGCACGGCAAACCACCGACGGGCGTTATGAAAAATCTCGCTTCTGAAAAGGGGTACAAATCGGTGTCGCATTATCTCCTCGATATTGGCGACGCCGTTCTTGATGACGAGGGGTCTGAGGACTACGATGGATTTATAATAAATAAAAATCCTGATGATCGCGAGGACGAACTTCTGCAGGAGCAGTGTCGGTCAAATCAGCCATATGTGAAGCTCGAGAGGCTTCAAACTGTCCCCGCAAGCCATTGACTTCAGTCCTCTGATGCCTTCTTGTTCCCCTTCTGGAAATTTTCAGTTGCATGATTTTTATTAACTCGTTAAAAAAGTGAAAAGTATTCAGTCACGGGAGCAATAGCTGACCTAATGAGCGGTATGAATAAAAACGAGTACGTCGAAGTGTAACGAGTATTTAAACTGCAAGTACAGAAGTGAATAAAGCGTCGAGTTTACTTGTGGTCATGTACTCGCCAAACCGAAGGTATACCTGCTAGTATTTACTCGCGAGACTACTGAATTCACAAGAAAGTAAGAAATACTTGTAGCACCACATAGACTAGGCTCATAGGCTGGTTGTATATGCCCATTTGCTTATGGCCTATGCGCTCATGTGACATACTTATTAAACTACATACTATTTGTTTTTTGGTTGGTTATTCCTTGAATAATCAACCTGTTTTCATGATAATGGTCAACCTCTCCGATTCGGCTCAAAAATTTTTTCTGGACGTTTCATGATGTCCTGATCAAAAAAGGTCAATGTCCGTCCGCGTCCATTGTCCACGCCGTTTTTGGTAGTAGAAAATTTTCTAAAAATCTGAAATTTGGGTCAGGGGTCTGTTCCCAGCCGAGATGGGTCCTCGAAACTTTTCAGCCCAATCGGACCAAATTTGGAGGGGGTAGGGGTTTTTTGAAAAATGGATTTTCGAGATTCTGGGTGATTCAGTGGAGTGGGGTGTCATTTTCCACTAAATTTTGGACGCTGAATCCAATAAAATGGGTCCCAGAACGATTGGCACCCACTGGAAGAAGTTATGGGTCAAATTGGGTATTTATTACCCAATTTGATTATGTGTTTTCGGGATTTCTGCTACCTAGGCGTGTGGGGTATCATTTTCCACTAAATTTTGGACGCTGAATTCAATGATGTGTGTCCCAGAACGATTGGCACCCACCGGAAGAAGTTATGGGTCAAAATGGGTATGTATCCACCCATTTTGTATGTGTCAGGATTTCTGGTGCCTAGGCGTGTGGGGTATCATATTCCGCTAAATTTTGGACCCTGAATCGATTGGAATGGGTCTGGGACCCGCCACACCCACTGTTTCCCCCATTCGAGGAATAACCAACCCGTGTGTAAGAATTTGCAGATTTTTTAATATATTTTTTATTACTCTTGGTTGGTTATTATATGGTTACCTATGTTTTCATGCAAAAAGTCAATCTCTCTGATTCGGTCCAAAATTTTTTTCTGGACGTTTCAAGGTGTCTAGATCAAAATTAGCAAATGTCAGGGGTCCGTTCATGACTCTAGTTGGTCCTCGAAACTTTTCAACCTGATCGGACCAAATTTGGGCGGGGTAGGGGTTAAAATGTGAATTTCGAAAAATGGATTTTTGAGATTTTTTGCAATCTAGGTGTGTGGGGTATCATTTTCCACTAAATTCTGGACGCTGAATCCAATGTAAGGGGTCCTAGAACGATTGGCACCCATTGGAAGAGGTTGTGGGGTATCTATTACCCATTTTGAACATGTGTTTTCGAGATTTCTGTAACCTAGGCGTATGGGGTATCATTTTCCACTAAATTTTGGACCCTCAATCGATTGGAATGGGTTCGGGACCCGCCACACTCACTGTTTCCCCCATGTTGAAGAAATGAATCTCCATGCGCCTGGTTCGAGGAATAATTAACCCGTGGGTATGAATTCGCAGCGTTTTTTATTTCATTTTTTCACATGAGATTGCAATTGGAGTAAAGGAAATATGATTAAATTCATTTCCATGTCAAAATTGTGTATTTACATTATCAGATTATTACTAATTTCTGATCGTTTTGTCTGATCGTCGTCTATTTTATCCCATACACTTGAAAATGTTCTGCTGACGGTACTTCTATCAACCCTGTTGTTAGCAACACCAATCCTGGATCACTAACGTATTTCAGAAAAATGACCATTTTTCGGGCAGTTAATCCTCCACCGCTTGCATCAGTGTCAGCAAGAAAATCTACGTATCGCAAACACATTATTTCATCTGAAATAAGTGGCCAATTTATCATAATTTTTTATTATGACTTCATAAATGAAAATGTGAGAAAATCCGCGTTTTGCTCTCAAACCGTAATAGTCCTTTAGATAAGTCGGGAGTTATATCACGCCAGTTTCTATAACGTTTCATACCACACAGGTTCATAAATGCGGCCATCTTTTGTGCACTTGTGCTTGCTCGGGTTGATTTGAGAATGTACGAGTATTTACTTGCGTTTATTCGCACCATAATTTGCATTTTTCGAGGTTTTAGTAGCCTCTCAAGTATTTATTACTCGCGAGTAAGAGAATACTTGTTTTGTTCACTTTAATTTTGGCGTTTACTTGACATTTTCACATGTTCAAGTATTTACTTGTCCTATTCGTTTTTATTCATACCGCCCATTATGTAACTAGCATAATTTGCCCTCTGATGCAGCATAAGGTGCGCTCATAATTCAAGCTGAACCACCAAGAATCTCGATTTTTACACAATTTAAACATCATAAAGTGCGCATCCCTAGAAATTTTTAATACTGAATTTTACCCAAAGTAATACTATATTTTACCTGGACAGCGACCTGTTTAGCCTCTCAGCGAGTAGCGGTAACGTTTTTTAATCAGTAATTCGCCGAAATATTTGTTAAAGAAGCTCGCTGCTCTCTTTGACATGTTTCTATGCATGTTCATTGTTATTAAGTAAAAACTCATGTCCTCGTTATTGATAAAATGTTACTGTATGTTTCTTGTTCGTTTTCATTTCAATTGACCTACATCCATTTACCTGTTACAGTGACAGAAGTCCAAAAAAAACTATTTTTATTAAAATTGGTCAAAAAGCAAGAAAAAAGAAGAAAGGTCAATACGATCTCATTACTGGGCGAATCCTCAAATATCTTCCGGGAAAGGTATTGATGAAAATCACAAACAATGCCTCAATCAACTGTGGAAATTGGCGTATACCAATACAGGCGTGTGGGTTATCATTTTACACTAAATTTTGGACACCGGATCTAATGAAACGCGATTAGCACCCACCGGAAGAGGTAATGGGTCAAAATGGGCACCTATTTACCCATTTCTAATGTGTTATCGAGATTTCTGGGTAACTAGGCGTGTGGGGTATCATTTTCCACTAAATTTTGGACGCTGAATCCAATGAGACGGGTCCTGGAAGGATTGGAGCCCACCGGAAGAGTTTATGGGTCGAAATGGGTGCCTATTTACCCATTTCGAATGTGTGTTTTTGAGATTTCTGGTACCTATTCGTGTAGGGTATCATTTCTTACTAAATTTTAGACGCTGTGATGGTTTGAATAGGTTCGGGTCACCCCACTCCCACTGTTTTTGAGATTTTCGGCAATTTAGGCGTGTGGGGTATCATTTTCTACTAACTTTCGGAGACTGAGTCGATTGGAATGAGCCTCCATGCTCCTGGTTCGAGGAATTAGGTACCAACCCCTGTGAAAGAATTTGCAGCAATTTCGGCAGGTCGCGCAACGCCAGATGAAAGAGATGGGGTCTAAATAAATAAAATACAAACCAAAAGACTATAGTGCATATGACTTACGTATATTCTTTTCATTTTATTCCTTTTCTTATCTATCGCACAGCACTGGTAAAATCTACTTACACAATTAGGTAACGCACGTTAAAGGTACATTATCACAGATAAGTGAAGAAATTATACAATCACATTTTTTTTCGAAAATAGTTCAATTAAGATTGAAGTATACCACTACAGTAGCTAATTTAGAATATGAATCGATCGTCGTAGCAATTGACTCGTCTGAGTTATGCTCTGAATCTGTGAAGAGGCCTTGAAATTTGGAAGCAACGAACAAGGGAGAATAAGTGAATAGTGAGCAATGCTGCGCAGAAATCGAAGTGATAAGATAGCTGCGATAGAGTAGAATACTATGAGATGCGTAGAAACGGGTAAAAGAACAGAAATACTGTAATACAAATAATAGTGAAGTCGAATTCTATAGGCGCCCCTCACACGATCAAATATGATTCAATATTTCTTTCTGTCAATTATTGACGGGTGAGGGTATATTGAAGCATAATATGATGTCAATATATTGAAAGAAATCAATGATTTGATTTTTATGAAGGTCTCAATATTTTGTATGGCTCAGTAGCACTTGAAGTGGCAGTCAAGGAATTAAAACCAAACATAACCTTTCTTGAAATCTGAACCTGCACGCTGTTATAAAAGTAAATTTTTTTTTTGTGTACGCCGCTTATTATTTTTATAATTATATTTACTGTTACTGTTTTAATAATTTATTATAAAAAGTAAAATGAGTGAAAAAGCTGTTACCTGACAAAGCTATTAATGCCACATCAAATCACCATTGTGTATAAAATTACGATACAAAAATTATTATAAATAAAAATAAGAATCAACACCAAGTTGTTGCAGAATTAGTTGGAATGCTGACATAATTGATTCATATATTGCACGTGTGAGTGGCACGGTCAATATTAATTTCTTTCATATATTAGCAATATATTAATCATAAGTTCTAGCAGAAGATCGTGTTTATATCAATTACATAAAATCACATAAAATGATAATATGGAAGAAGTACAACCTTCATTTGGGCAGTTATCCGAGAATGCCAAAGAATATGTACATCTTTACTTAAAATTGTATTCAATTATTTAGTATTCATTACTGGCTAGCAGTTGACTAGAATTAAACATAACATAGGCAATATGGCCGATAGAATTTGTTGACAGTTGTCAGAAAAGCTACTGATTGACTAACTTATTTTTATTTAGTTCAACTGAGATCAATTATAAGTTGAGAAATCACAGCTTTAGAAAGTGGTGAGAACAGGCGAAATGGGTGAAAATGGAGGAGGATCAAGTAGACAGTCGGAATTTGGACAAGTAAAAACGTTGCAAAAACAATGTTCTCTTGAACTATAGCTCGAGTTATTTGAGCTCCGCAGAACTGTTATAGGTTAATAAAAGAGAGAAAATTCATTTTGAAGCGTGCTGCTATTCAGAGGGGTTGGTTATTCCTCGGACCAGGAGTATGGAGACTCGTTTCTTTAACATGGGAAAAATGGAGGAAGCAGTGGGTCCAGGACCCATTCCAATCGATTCAGCGTCCAAAATTTAATGGAAAACGATACCCCACACGCCTAGGTGCCAGAAATCTCGAAAACACACTTTCGAAATAGGTAAGTAGGTGCACCATTTCGACCCATAACCTCATTCCGGTGGCACTATCGTTCCAAGACCCGTCTCATTGGATTCAGCGTCCAAAATTTGGTGGAAAATGATACCTCACACGCGGTACGTGTCAAAATGTTTTTTTCGAAAAATGGATTTTCGAGATTTTAGGCGTTTGGGGTATAATGTTCCACTAAATTTTGAACGCTGAATCCAATGAGACGGGTCCCAGAACCACTGGCACCCGTTGGAAGAGGTTATGGGTCAAAATGGGTAACTATTTTGAATATGTGTTTTCGAGATTTCTGGAACCTAGGCGTGTGGGGTATCGTTTCCCACTAAATTTTGGACGCTGAATCCAATGAGGCGGGTCCTGGGACGATTGGTGCCCTCTGAATGAGGTTATGGGTACCTATTTACATTTCGAATGTGGCACCATGCGCCTGGTCCGAGGAATAACCAACCTGTGAAAGAATTTGCTGCGTTTTTGGTTGGTTATTCCTTGAATAATCAACCTATTTTTCATGATAATGGTCAACCTCTCCGATTCGGCTCAAAATTTTTTTCTGGACTTTCATGATGTCCTGATCAAAAAAGGTCAATGTCCGTCCGCCGTCCGCCGTACGCCGTCCATTGTCCACGCCGTTTTTGGTAGTAGAAAATGTTCTAAAAATCTGAAATTTGGTCAGGGGTCTGTTCCCAGCCGAGATGGGTCCTCGAAACTTTTCAGCCCGATCGGACCAAATTTGGAGGGGGTAGGGGTCAAAATGTGTTTTTTGAAAAATGGATTTTCGAGATTTTGGGTGATTTAGGCGAGTGGGTGTCATTTCCACTAAATTTTGGACGCTGAATCCAATAAAATGGGTCCCGGAACAATTGGCACCCACTGGAAGAAGTAATGGGTCAAATTGGGTATTTATTACCCATGTGGGTGACTTCAGCCGAATAGACAAACAAAACACATCGTCATATCCTGTTGTTTATAACCAGCTGTTAAACTTAGCAACCAATTTTGAGCAGTTGCCTACAATTCTTTTTACTGTCCGAGCTTTTTATTCGTACCATTCAATTCAATTTAATACAATTATTATAGCCTTCTAAATATACACCCATCTTGAATATGTGTTTTCGAGATTTCTGCTACCTAGGCGAGTAGGGTGTCATTTTCCACTAAATTTTGGACGCTGAATTCAATGATGTGTGTCCCAGAACGATTGGCACCCACCGGAAAAAGTTATGGGTCAAAATGGGTATGTCCACCCATTTTTATGTGTCAGGATTCCTGGTACCTGGGCGTGTGGGGTATCATTTTCCACTAAATTTTGGACCCTGAATCGATTGGAATGGGTCTGGGACCCGCCACACCCACTGTTTCCCCCATTCGAGGAATAACCAACCCGTGTGTAAGAATTTGCAGCGTTTTTGTATACATTCAAACGTCACTACAGTTGAAAGAGTTCCAAACTCAAAATCCAAGTTTTCTTAAATAAAATTACATTTCATTTTACAGAATATAATCAATTCTAAAAATTAAAACATTGTTGAGCAGATCACGTCGGTCTTCCATCCACTTTTCCCTTCGTTAAATGAACAATTACAGTAATTGCCTGTCTGCTCGCTGATCACGTCAGCCCAAAAACACAAATCTACAGATGCGAAGTGCAATCACTGCTTTGAGTGCACCTTGAAAAGACCTTGAAAGATTTGTGCAACAAAATAATCAATACCTACCGACGATCACGATTTTTGCGGTTCACATTAAACATATTGTAAACAGATTGTAGAATATTTTCATGGTTGGTACAAAGACAAGGCGTAGACCTGGTAAGTGATTGAAGGGACTGAGAGTGATATACAGGGTACACCCATGAGGCCCCACCCCCCCTTCTAAGATCGTCCGAATGAGAGTAAATCATAAAAATTAATAAAAACTTTAAAAACTAACTTTAAAAATTAATAAAAAAAAGAAAAACAATTTTCTGGGCGTCTAGATCGATATAAGCATTAATGTCAGTCCGCCTTCTACGCCGTTAGTTGGTCCTCGAAACTTTTCAGTCCGATCGGACCAAATTTGGGCGGGGTAGGGGTCAAAATGTGTTTTTTTGAAAAATGGATATTCGAGATTTGTGGCGATCCAGGAGTGCGAGGTATCATTTTCCATCAAATTTTGGACGCTGAATCCAATGAAATGGGTCTGGGAACGATTGGTGCCCACCGGAAGAAGTTATGGGTCAAAATAAGTAAATACCTATGAGTATCTTATGTGTGTTTTTGAAATGTCTGGTACTTACGCGAGTGGGGTATCGTTCTCACTAAATTTTTGACCCTGAATCGATTAGAATGGGTCCGGGACCCGCCTCACCCACTGTTTCCCCATGTTGAAGAAATGAGTCTCCATGCGCTTGGTCAAGAATAACCAACCCGTGTGAAGGAATTTGCAGGTTTTTTTGCAAATATTTTAAGTACCATATTTGCGCACCCCACACAAATGCGCAACCATGCGTAAATGACACCAACATTTTCATTTTAAACAGAACGCAAATTTTTAATTGCAGATTCGGACTCTACTCAATATTTCATGAAAATTTGATCCCTCAATACATTTCTTTTATGCAAAATAAACAAATTTTGGTCATTATTCAGCAAAAATTGAGTCGAATTATGATCGGATAGCATCACGTGAACCAGCGTTGAAAAACAATGAAAATTCATGTGCCAGACTTTGGAGTCCACCATCATCCACTATTTAACTGGTGTGGAGTTGCGCAACATCGTGCTCGCTGAACCGGTTACACGCAATAGAACAATAATTGGTTGAGAGATCAAATTTTAATGAAATTTCGGGTAGAATCGGAATCGGCAATATATCATAATTATATAGCAATAATATTTGAGATCCTTGCAAAAAAAAATTGAAGAGTCAAACAAATGTTATCTGTTTATTCCCATTTGTGCGATTTTAGAAGAGGTAGGGGGAGGGAGAACAACTAGTGGGACACCCTGTATATCATTAAAGTAAGCTCCCCCTTTTATAGATAAAATTCGTGGTCAAGATCTCACCAACGCATCAAGTGATTCAGAATAAACTTTGATAGTTTCGTAACATTGATAAAATACGCAGACAAATAATATGTATCATCATAATGTATCATATCATCAACCAACAACACTTCACTTATTACTCAACAACTACCAGCATTTACATTTTTAGAGGAATTACACACTTCAACTACTTAATTTTTAATGAATTGTCATATTGAGTGTGGCGTAAATACAATATACAAGCTCGTTACAGTGTGGATGTTTATAGCATAAAAAATAAATCAATTTATTGGGGGTGCAGATTCTGGAAGCTTACTGGTTATGTACAGGGTGGGGCAATAGATATGAACGGGGTTTTAATGGCAATAGAATGAAAACTACTCAACAAAGAAAAATGTACTGCACACATCTTCCCCAAAACCAAGTACGGAGCATATTTCGAAGCCGATCTGTACGAAGTCTTCTCAAAAGTGCTCGCGAGAGTATTCAGACACTCGGAAATATCGATCACCAAGTATTCCCGCCTGACCAAGGATATTACAACGGAAACCGAACAAAACAAAATAATCTCCGACTACCTACCAGGGCTTCTTGAACCACCATTGTATTCAAGGACCCTACGCACACCTCCAAAGAGATTATTATTGGCCCGACATGCGGCAATCAATCCAAAGAATTATTAATAACTGTCCAGTCTGTGTTAAAGCCAAATACGACAGAGCGCCACTGAATGTGAAGTACAATGTGACACCAACTGCTTCACGACCCCTGGAACTGCACCCATCACGGATAATGCGTTCATTCTTTCATTCATAAACAGAGTTTCCGCCACTGAGCAGCTAAAAACCCAAGATAAGTCCACTAAAGACCTCAGCACTCTCCCAAAGCGACAGTGTGGCTTCAAATGCCCAATTCGGTATCATTGGGATTTAATTTTTCTAAGAGGACGCCGAACAGCAACGGTGGATGCAGCAATGCTGAAAACCCTTTTTGAACCCAAACTGGAAGGACTAAGCGAGAAAACTTGATTTTATAGACCTCTGGTTTCAACAGGAAGCAGCAACAGCGCATACAGATCGTGTTTCATTGGACAAACTGAGGCAAATGTTCCCGATTGGCCCCTCTCTCTACGGGGTGGCCAGCGCGCTCACCACTTTTTGAGCATTTGAGACTTTTCCAGGACGGCCACCTAAAGGAAAATGTTTTTAAACATAACCACATAAACATCCATCACTCTGGATAAGCTAGAGGTGAGAAACAGGGAGGAAATTAAGGTGATACCTACACAAATGAGCCGAAAAGCAGAGGAAACCTCTCGAAATTGCCTTCATCAGTGTATTGCTGCTGAAGGCCGCCATCTTGATGGTGTAATTTTCAAAATTTGATGTAAAAAACGGGATTACTTTCTGACTCAAATAAATTAAGGTTCATTATTCTAAATTGATTAGTTTTTTTCTATTTCCTTTCAAACCCAATTCATAACTCTGCCCCACCCTGCATTTCTAAACACGCTGAACTGATAAGAGGGCACAGCGATATCCAGTGACTTATTTTCCAGCACGTCTGGCTGATCATGGCCCTAAAGAACGACCCTTAAACGGAGAGGGGTCGCTTCAGGTATTTTGGTACTCACCTTGTATGTTACCTACCGGGATGAGCATACCTACCCCTGGAGGACAATACCTACTTGTGTAATGAGCCCTGATGTTAACCTACATCGTTGTCCATGTGCATTCAAATTTAGGAGGAGAATTTCAATCAACAGATCAACATTTAAAAAAAAAAAAAAAAAAAAAAAAAAAATCTGGGAGTTTCAAGGTGTTTAGATCAAAATAAGCAAATGTCCGTTCGCCCTCCGCCGTTTTTGGTGGTAGACAATTTTCTAAAAATCTGTAAAGGATTGTTCTTAAAACCAAGTATTAAAACGAGATAGTTCAGGGGAACCCATTAAAGATAAATATTTAAGGTGTAAAAGATATCGTATTTGTATTACGGTACTACAGTTATGGGCGGTAGGTAAAATATGAGGGGTGTACGATATTTTTAGAAAAGCCATAATTTGGTAGGTGCTTCCAGTGACAATCACCAAAATTATTATGATTGGATGTGACAGTATGTCAGAATAGGTGATTGTAATGATGACTTGTGGCCTTTTTAAGTACCTATGGAAATCAAAAAATAAATACATAATTCGTCAACCTGTTACGGATTATGTCTAATCCCAACAAGGATTTTTACATCACATGAATCGGGAGCTCCACACTTACAGTTAATCTATCCCTATCTCCAAAAGACAGGACATCAAATTTTATTTATTCTTATTTTTCGAGGGCTTTTTCGATTTGAACGGATTCACCAACTTCTTTTCAACGGTCTTTTCTGGAGTTGGAGGAATGCAATCGCCTTCTTGAATGAATTTTTTTGATGATTCCAGCTCAGACATTACGCACTGAAATTATCACAAAATCAAACGGCGGCCTTTCGATGAATATTTCAATTGATTATTAACAATAGTCGCAACTTACTTGGTCCAAACTCAAACGAGGAGAAGAAATCTGCTCAGGAAAATGCCAGGGTTTGAGCTGCGGGTGATTTTGAATTTTCCAGTTTTGATAACCAAGCGTAGCCTTATGTAAGCTCTTCACCATCTAGCCAGAAAACAAGAAGGAAGTTTTGAAATTACATCACATGAGAGAGCACTGATTTAAAACAACATGTATGAAAATGATTCATTTTATCGAGTTTTTATTTTTAATAACTTTTTCTGTCATAACAAAAATAAAAAGGTGCAACACAAAGAGTTCCACACAAGAATCTACTGGTGCAATGAAACACTATACTCAAATAAAGTAATGCACACATTGAAATATTAAAAAAAAAAAATCACTGATACATTGCCAAATATACGTGTATATAATTTCTGAAAATATAGCACTTCATCATTTTAGCATTTTTTAGTTAGCATCTTTGTTGTGGTCCTCAGACATGGGTAGGGCAACAATAAGATGAATTGCAGGCAAAAAAGTACTTTTATAGCAAAGACTCTGGGCAGACACACTGGCGTGGGCATTCTGACCTGATCAATGCCAGCCAACCCATCAATCGGCCAAAACGGCCCTCCAACCATGTCCCTCCCTTCCATTCCTATGGAACAATGTTAAGGAACGCAGAAATGGCAGCAGAAAACCTCAACAGTTAGTCCAGATTAGGGATAGAACATCAAAGCTTTAACATTGATGTTGGCATCAATGTCAACATCAAGGGACTTGAGACATCCAACCTTTTGGTCACCCAAAACGATCTGCGAATGTGTGTGTGGGGGGGGGGGTCATGTCAGATACCCCCTGCACAGGCAGCAGATGGCTTACCAGCCGGGCAAGTCATGCGACACAGCACTTCATCACCTGACTGGTGAGATTGAAAGAGCCTTGAACTGTAAAGAAGAGATAGCTCTAGGTGTGTTTATGGACATAGAGGGTGCATTTAATTACACAGGATTCGAGTCCGTAGTGGTTGCTGCCAGGGATCGTGGGATTGATGATACAGTTATTCGATGGACAATGACCATGCTTGGCAGCAGACGAGTCACTGCTTCCCTTGCAGGGGAGCAGATTGTGGTACAAACAACTAGAGGGTGTCCACGGGGGGGGGGGGGGGGGGGTATTATCTCCCCTCTGTGGAACATGGTTGCGCATGGTCTCTTGAGACGACTGGAGGACAATGGATTCTGGTGCCAGGCCTACGCAGACGACTTTGTTCTCGTAGTGTCTGGCAGGTTTCAGGATACCATCAGAGACCTCATGCAAACGGCCATATGGGTGGTACAAGGGTAGTGCAGAGAGGTGGGCCTCAGTGTGAACCCTTCGAAGACCACCCTAATACTCTTCACCAGGAGGAGAATTCCAGACAATTTCTGGAAAGTCACACTCTTCGGGAAGGAATTGGAGACAGCGAGGGTGGTCAAGTACTTGGGGGTAACGCTCGACTCCCAAAACAGTTTCCTGGTTATACACGACAATAGTACGCCCTGGGATCACACATGGCGCTGTTGTCTGGTGGAATATGACCAAGACCCTGGAAACCATCCAAAGGATGGCCTGTTTGGCTATTACCGGGCCATTGGGACAGCACCTACAGCTGGGATGGAGACACTACTTGATCTCCCCCGCTGGACAGGTTGAGGGAGTGCCCTTTAGTGCACATGCCCTCTGACTTTATCAAGAGGAAACCTCTAACCGGAAGGATATTTAATGTGGTCATCCCAAGGAGAGGAGCTTGGACCCAGGGACCCCCGGGGGTACTGCCAGGGGATCTGGTATGGTACACGGATGGGTCCAAGATGGGGAACGGATCCGAAATGGATTTTCGAGATTTTTGGCAATCCAGGCGTGTGGGGTATCATTTTTGACCAAATTTTGGACGCTGAATACAATTAGGTCCCACCGGAAGAGGTTATGGATATCTATCTACCCACTTTGAATGTGCGTTTTTGAGATTTCTGGTACCTAGGCGTGTGGGGTACCATTTTCAACTAAATTTTGGACAGTGAATCGATTCGAATGAGCCCCCATGCTGCTGGTCCGTGGAATAACCAACTGTGAATGAATTCGCAGCGTGTTCTGTCCAACCTAACTTGTTCTGTCTTAGGATGTTCCAGCCTTTGGAAACGATCTCTTGGCTGGGATTGAGGTACAAACTAAGCTGAGGTATTTGATTGCAACCCTACTGGGATTTGGGTATACTTCACATCACTCATAACAAAAAATGTCACCAGAAATGACACTAAAAAAACCACCAGTGATGCCAACTGCCACGTTGTTATTGTTGAATCTGCCTGTTATCTGTTGATCTGGATGCCAAGTTTGGGGTTGAGGTTTTCCCGTTAGTCGTGGTGGGGTGGGGGGCTCAGGAGAGAATGATAATTATCAAACTATGACAAACAGTCCCGTGTTTTTCTCTCAAGTCAAGTTCTGGAAGATCAACAACGACGTTGCAAGGCTGGAACATTGATGTATTGATGGCATTGGTTGGGATGACATTGATGTAAGCTGAGGCATGGGCTGGGGCTTGGTTGGGTGTGTGGGAAACGTGGTAGGCAATGATGGCCTTTTTTTATAACTCGGCTCACATTATGTTTTTTGTAGGTAAATATTGATGACATCACCTACAATGAGTTAACACAGTCTGTGAGCACACTCTGAAGTATGCCAAATTCAGCGCCTCACTTTTCTGTGCCCAGACAAATTCAATTTGTCGTGGTTATTTTATGGCACAAAAAATATCAAGTTTGGAGCAGGGGTTTGTTGTGGTACAGACATAGAACATTTCCAGGGATGAATCAATTTAGGTTGTGTTTTGGTAAAAGTAGAAACTTGTTGCTCATCAAAAACCCTCAAACTCATGAAGACTCTGGGTTAGTCTGGGGCCTGGGTCGAATGGGGCATTGCCTTGGCTTCTAATCTTAATCTTCTATTGCAAGTTGATGCAGAGCCGGCAATGCTCAGGAGTACGCCAAACTCTAGCCAGGCTGAGCCTGTCTGATTGTTCCTAGTTTTGTGAATCTTTCCAAGTGCAGATAAGCTTGGCAACACCAACTGTCAAACCAACAGTGAAGACTCTGGGTTAGTCTGGGGCCTGGGTCGATTGGGCATTGCCTCAGCTTCTAATCTCAATCGCTGTTGCATGTTGATGCAGAGCCGGCAATGCTCAGGAGTACGCCAAACTCTTGCCAGGCTGAGCCTGTCTGATTGTTCCTAGTTTTGTGAATCTTTCCAAGTGCCAGATATCCAGAATCATTCCAAGTGCAGATAAGCTTGGCAACACCAACTGTCAAACCAACAGTGAAGACTCTGGGTTAGTCTGGGGCCTGGGTCGATTGGGCATTGCCTCAGCTTCTAATCTCAATCGCTGTTGCATGTTGATGCAGAGCCGGCAATGCTCAGGAGTACGCCAAACTCTTGCCAGGCTGAGCCTGTCTGATTGTTCCTAGTTTCATGAAGTGGAATAGACTGCATTTATTACATACATAACATCCCTCCGCTCAATTTAAAGACAGAGAACAAAACCAGAATCTTTCTAAGTGCAGATAAGCTTGGCAACACCAACTGTCAATACAAGAGTGAAGACTCGTCTACAACTACGCACAAAAAACATGTAGTTACGAAGTGAAGGAAACGTGTATTTACCTTGGGGCCAAAGATGTGCGTGACTCTATTGACTAACCACGGTGGAAGTGTGCCCTGTGGATCTGTTTGTGAGATGTAACCTAAAGTGCAGCCACCACTATCGCTATTCAACCTCACCAAGAACCCTACGGACGAAATTGGACACATCTTCAAAATATTGCACCATCTTGGATATTTAATATTAAAATGTTGTTTTACGGATAAAGGAATGTTTGGAAAGACTTGTACGCACACACTCAACTAAACATCTGTGAAATTGTTTGTTTTGGTTGGTTATTCCTTGGCCAACCTCGTCTGACCTTGATCTTCCTTGAGTGGGTACCCATTTTGAATATGGGTTTTCGAGATTCCTGGTACCTAGGCGTGTGGAGTATCATTTTCCACTAGATTTTGGACACTCATTCCAATGAGACAGGTCCCAGAACGATTGGCACCCTCTGGATGAGGTTATGGGTCAAATTGGGTATCTATTACCCATTTTAAAATGTGTTTTCGAGATTTCTGGTACCTAGGCGTGTGGGGTATCATTTTCCACTAAATTCTGGATGCTGATTCTAATGAGACCTGTCCCGGAACAATTGGTGCCCTCTGGATGAGGTTATGGGTCAAAATGGGTGCTTATCTACCCATTTCGAATGTGTGTTTTCGAGATTTCCGTAACCTAGGCGTGTGGGGTATCATTTTGCACTAAATTTTGGACGCTGATTCCAATAACACGGGTCTCGGAACGATTGGTGCCCTCTGGATGAGGTTATGGGTCAAAATGGGTGCTTATCTACCCATTTCGAATGTGTGTTTTCGAGATTTCCGTAACCTATGCGTGTGGGGTATCATTTTGCACTAAATTTTGGACGCTGATTCCAATAAGAGGGGTCCCGGAACGATTGGTGCCCTCTGGATGAGGTTATGGGTCAAAATGGGTGCTTATCTACCCATTTCGAATGTGTGTTTTCGAGATTTCCGTAACCTAGGCGTGTGGGGTATCATTTTCCACTAAATTTTGGACCCTGAATCGATTGGAATGGGTCCGGGACCCGCCACACCCACTTTTTCCCCCCATTTTCCCCATGCTGAAGAAATGAGTGCGCCTGGTCCGAGGAATAACCAACCCCTAAGAATTTGCAGCGTTTTTCATTATAAAGAAAAGATAATGATGCTTCAAATTCATCTTGTTTACGAGTAATGAATGTATTGTAATGAATGTTTAAATGTTGGTGCCAACAGGCTCATGTGGTGGCGCATTCGACTGAACTATACAGCCCACGTTCACTAAAGTCATGTAAATGTTTCAATTTCGTTACCGGTAAGATGAGATGTCGCTCTGATAAATCCTTTTCGAGGTGGGTAGTCGACGTGGTAGACGGAATGGTTCAAAATGTATTTCTCTTTACCCAAATCGAGCCAGGATCGTTGAAGGACGAAGTCTCTGTTGGCCAGGGGGCTCGGGCACGACACTGAAATAAGCGATTAAGAGGATTTATACAAACGAAGGGTGAGGTATTGGTGGGGGAAAATTATAGAAAACGTAACAAAAACACAATACTTCATTTTTGATGAAAACCCAAGTATTGAGGTTTACAGGTATACAAGTGTTAATTTTTGTTATCATTCTTTATTTGCTTCTTATAGTAAAGGCACGTCTAATTGATGTAATAATCAAAAAAATGATTCGTAATGACCAGCTTCTTCTTATGATTTAAATAAAAAATTTAAGAAGACCTTCGCTCGTAGAGCAAAGTGATAACAACTCTACATTCGCTCAAAATGGGTGTACGCTTTTCTGATAAGCCAATTATTCAAGTCTAACGACAAAAATGATTGTTATCATTTTTTAGATGTTTTGCACCAAAACACAATTTTCTGGGCGTTTCAAGGTGACTAGATAAAAAAAAAAACGCTGCAAATTCTTTCACAGGGGTTGGTTATTTTTCGGATCAGGAGCATGGAGACTCAATCCAATCGATTCAGGGTCCAAATTTGGGCGGGGTAGGGGTCAAAATGTGTATTTCGATTAACTAGTTTCAAGATTTTTGGCGATCTAGGCGTATGGGGTATCATTTTTGATAACATTTTGGATGTTAAATCCAATGAAATTTGTCCCAGAACGATTGGCGCCCTCTGGATAAGGTTATGGGTCAAAATGGGTGCCTATTTACCCATTTCGAATGAGTGTTTTCGAGATTTCTAGTACCTAGGCGTATGGGGTATCATTTTCCACTAAATTTTGGACGTTGAATCCAATGAAATGGGTCCGGGACTCGCCACACCCACTTTTTTTCCCACGTTGAAGAAATTAGCCTCCAAGCGCCTGGTCCCAGGAATAACCAACCGTGTGTAAGAATTTGCAGCATTTTTACTTTTTAATTAACTCTACCAGTGCTAAATGAATGCTTCAGTACGACGACATTCTCGTTTTCATAAACTCTATCTTACCAGGAAGCCTTAAACTACTCACTTGAATAATAGCCGACGTCGTTATTTGGATTTATGAAGCCAATATCGTGGGATTCAATCATATGTTGATCCCACACCTTCCTGTACTCGGGATCGTGTAGCACGTCGTACATCACTTCTGATGGCGTTTCATTAAATGTCGCCACAACCTGGAACAGAGGTTATAATTTGGAATTTAAGTAGGTGGGTTCGATAGAGAAGTTGTTGATTAAACAGCTTAAATTAGAAGTAGACGCAAGCTGAAGAGCACATTCAACCTAGCGACAGTAATGAAATGTGTGCCGAAAGGACATTGTTGTTCTTGGAGTGCTTCCAGTGTTCTCCGAAGTGTGTTAAGTCACTAACTCATCAATCAATAGCATTCCTGGCTTTCCTACAGGCTGTACGTGCCTTAACGCTATGATCACAACCTGAATTTAGAAGTGATCGCTTAAAACCCACCTTGATCATCTTGAAATTGGTGTTGTCCAACGATTTCGTCCACACTTTAATCGGGTGTTTGTCATAGTCCAACTTCCAATCTTTACCCCCATCGAGCAATACTTTTAAATTTGTGAAATCCTTATCTTCAGCAACTCGCACGACGCCGACGTCCATCGAAACCTTCGAATAGACCAACGTTTTTCACTATAGACAGGCGCACATAGGGATAAGAAAGGTGGGTCTAAACTAAGCACGAAAGAAGAACTTGAAAAATCTCTTGATAAGGGAATGGGGAGTCCCTAAAAAACATCCCCTACTGCCTACAGACTACGGATTTGTCGCTGTTGTTGCCTGTTCTAAGCAAAGTACGATGACAATGTGGCGGGTATCTTCATAAACCGTTTTGGTCAACCTCTCCGATTCGGCTCAAATTTTTTTTCTTGACGTTTCATGGTGTCTAGATCAAAAACTATGCAAATTCTTACAAACGAGTTGGTTATTCCTCGGACCAGGCGCATGGAGACTCATTTCTTCAACATGGGGAAAATGGGGGAAACAGTGGGTGTGGCGGGTCCCGGACCCATTCCAATCGATTCAGGGTCCAAAATTTAGTGGAAAACGACACCCCACACACCTTGATTGCAAAAAATCTCAAAAATCCATTTTTCGAAATTCACATTTTAACCCCTACCCCACCAAAATTTGGTCCGATCGGGTTGAAAAGTTTCGAGGACCAACCAGAGCCATGAACGGAACCCTGACCAAAATTTCAGATTTTTTGAATAATTTATATTCGCACTCTTCACTCTTCTCACGTTTCTAACAATCTGATCGTATGCTACTTTTCTTTGTTTATAAAAACCTATCCTCAGGTAAAACTCTTGTTTTCATTACAACAAGTTTATTGAAATGGGAGGAGTCAAGGAATTGACTCTGTATCGAAAACAGAAAATCAGATTATTCAAGAATCTAGGGAAATCATCAATCGACAAATTTGCATCTAACTTTCAGCAAAACTGGAAAATAGATCAACTGTGGAAATACATATTAAACAACGTAGAGAACCTCAAACCGGCTCAACCTCAAGGCTCAGAACCAAAAAGGCAAAACAGTTGTGAACCTGAGGGGTTGATCAAGGCAATCAAATAAAAGTTAGATGCTCTGGCTCGCTTTGAAACCTGGAAGATAGACTTTATAAGATGTGATCCCAGAAATCTGAGAATACTAAAATCTAGATGGGGTGACAAAACTAAATCAGATGAAAACTCAATTATGGAAGCGAATTTGCTGCTCGAGGATTCTCTGACCCATGGAGACTCACTCCATTCAGCGTCCAAAATTTAGTGGAAAATGATACCCCACACGCCTAGGTACCAGAAATATCGAAAACATTCAAAATGGGTAGATAGGTACCCATTTTGACTCAAAACCACTTTCGGTGGGCGTCAATCGTTCCGGGACCCGTCTCATTGGATTTAGCATCCAAAATTTAGTGGAAAATGATACCCCTCACTCCTAGATCGCTGAAAATCAAAAAAAAGAAAAGGTTGGCCAAACTGCCATCATTTCTTGTTCTTCTTCTTATCCTAATCATTATCTGTTTCATTTTTGTCTTCTAACAACTGTATTTACTTTGTTTTGGTTCCGAGTTCCCTGTTTGACGAAAAGATTCAAAATGTCGGATTTATACAATTTATAAAATAATATTTTGTATTAGTAAGATTGTAGAATTTCAAGATTGTATAATAACAAATTGTTCTACAGTGATTGCTTTACAATTTTCATAAAAAAAAAAAAAAAAAGGTCAAAAACATTGATGGTTACGAGCAGATGTTTTTGGACTATCGATGTTTTGTCTCGATGGTGAACATGTTTTCGATTACCAACCCTACTCGAAAACCCATTTTTCGAAATACAAAAATATTGACCCCTACTCCCCTCAAATTTGGTCCAATCGGGCTGAAAAGTCTCGAAGACCAAGAACAGCCAAAAATGAGTCCCTGAGCAAAATTTAAGAGTTTTAGAAAATTGTCTATTACTAAAACCGGCGTGGCGGACATTGATCTAGACACATCAGCAACACTCAGAAGTTTGCTGCACTCTTTATTCAAGAAATAACTAACCAAAACAAGCGATGCTCTGACAATTTCATGGCTTGACAGGCAGCATAAATTTACCCCCGAAAACATAGAAAAAGAAGAAGAAGTCATTGCCCATTTTCGCGTTACTCTCCGCCCCGCTGTTATCTCACGTAGTATTCTACAACTACAACTCCCTCTGCTGCTATCAGTATCCAGTATCCTGTATTCCAGTTTCCAGTTAATGTTGAGCTAACGTCCTATGTGTTGGTACGAAATGGTTTGGTGAAGATTTTATGAGCCACGATGTATTAGTATTTTTGTGACGACGTACTAGTAAGTTGTAAGGGTAAATCTGGTTTTGAAACATGTCAAATTCTGAATCATTTCGCCTTAAGAAACAGGCGCCTCATGCTAAAAGAATCCTACAATTGTTTTAAAAGCCCTGCAAATTCATCCACAGGGGTTAGTTATTCCTTGGACCAGCAGTCGAGCAGACTCAGTCGAATCGATTCAGCGTTTTAAACCAAAATTTAGTAGAAAATGATACCCCACACGCCTAGGTACCAGAACTTTGGTAGTAGACAATTTTCTAAAAATCTGACATTTTGGTCAGGCATCCGTTTCAGGCTCTAGTTGGTCCTCGAAACTTTTCAACCCGATCGGAGCAAATTTAGGGGTAGGGAGGGGTCCAAATTTGTATTCCAAAATGGGATTTTGCATTTTTTTTTTTTGCAATCTAGGTGTGTAGGGTATCATTTTCCACTAACTTTTGGACGCTGAATCCAATGAAATGGGTCCCAAAATGATTGGCACCCGCTGGAAGATGTTATGAGTCAAAATGGGTGCCTATCCACCCATTTCGAATGTGTGTTTTCAAGATTTCTGTATCCTAGGCGTGTTGGGGTATCATTTTACACTAAATTGTGGACCCCCAATCGATTGAAATGGTCCGGGACCCGCCACACCCACTGTTTCCCCCATTTTCCCCATGTTGAAGAAATTAGTCTCCATGCGCCTGGTCCGAGGAATTTTATCTAGACACCTTAAAACGTCCAGAAAAAAATTTTTGGGTCAAATCAAAGAGATTGACTTTTGACATGAAAACATTGTTTGATTATTCAAGGAATAACCAACCAAAAGGAATGAATCTTTTTATCGAGTATGCTATAATTTAATCTGACTCATGTAGATTTTAATTTTTCTATTGCAGAATAACCGCAGACTAGCATGGAGAGCAACGTTGACCAAGTGTGGCAAGATTACGGAGGCCTGCCTGCTGATCCACCTGTCATGAGGAACGTTTGCTCAAAATGCAGGTAAAATATAAAACATTCGTTGTTCTCCAAGAGGAGATTGAACCATTTTAGAGGGGTAACTGTTTCAAGGGATTTGGTGTGTTGCTTGATGGACGGCTGGCTTTCCCAGAGCACACTGCAGGAGCAATGTGAGCCTTTGGTGCCAGTTTGGTGTGCGTTCTATGACGCATACGTTCTGAGGGTCCCATCGCGCTCTGTCCTATCTGCAATCGATACACAGGTCAAAGTTGACAATGCAATCTGCTAATCTCAAATCCTATATTTTTCCCCATATCTGCATATCTGGGGGTGTCAAGTGAAGTGATTTGCCATACATATTGTTGCGAGATTACACCTGTACCAGTCTCTTGGGCAACCAGCAAGGTCTTTGACACATGGAGGGCTAAGGGTCACTCTTGAACATTCATTTGTGCATCGTATCAAATTGGCTGGAACCTTCCCGTTTGCTCCAGACAACAGGTTGAGTTCACAGAACCAGGGAAGACTCGAGAAGGTTCTCGGCCAAGGGAGCGAGCATAAAAGGAACTGAGGAATGCCGCAGAGTTCAGTTCAGTTCAGTTTGGAGTCCAAGTATAGATGCTTCCTGTTATAAATTGTGCCCTGTTATAAATTAGTGCGACAACCACTACAACCATGTATTGTGCCTTGTGATTGTGTAAGTGTGTGAATGAGGACAGTGTATTTGAGTGAACAATTGTAATAAATTATTTACAAAGAACATATATTGTTACAATATCTATAAAAGGGTTGTTAGTAAGTGAGGATGAGAATGCTGCTTGCCATAAATGTGGTACTAAAATGTTGGTGAAAAGAAGAAAAAATCGTAATGGAGAGTGGACCCCCCATTTTCGCTGTCCAAAATCGGGCTGTCAGACACCAAGATCAGTAAAGACGGGGAACAGTTTTTTTCATTACTCTGTACATTGAATCGGCGTTGTAACAGCAATTTAACGCTTTGCCAAATTATAGAACTCATCTTCATGTTCGTACTAGAATTGCTCTTCGACAATGTACAGGAATGGACTGGAAGGCCACTCTTCTTCCAATAATTGAGCGAGAAAGTGAAGCCGGATCACAAATACATTCTGATGAGTGGATTGCATATCGGTGCCCTACAAGTCGCGGATTTGTGCACAAAACAGTGAACCCACCAACAATCATGCGTGAATCCTCGAAATGGAGCTCACACGCAGAGCATAGAGAGATCGTGGTTGGATGCAAATGCAAAGGGCGTTCCTCAGTACCACATGCAGTCACACCTCGATCACTACTGCTGAAAATGTATCGTGCAGACAGCCCTGACCTGTTCTTGGCCGTGTTGGAAGACATCAAGAACTTCCATGCATAAGGTGAAAGCCCTTTTTTGGCGTATTTATGTCATTCGTAGTGAATTCGACGATAGAACGCGTATAATTTTCTACAGAACTTTGGATCCTGAATCGATTGGAATGGGTCCGGGACCCGCCACACCCACTGTTTCCCCCATTTTCCCCGTGTTGAAGAGATGAGTCTCCATGCGCCTGATCCGAGGTTTGGTTTCCGTAGACTGGTTGTCGTTGTGTTTGGCGATCCAGATGCACCACAGGGCATCGCATTACGATCATGCAACACTTTCATCTGAACTGCATTATTTTGACGTTTGTCTTTTCTAGCACCCCCCAGATCCCGCACGTCCAATCGGTCCCTATGCTTACCCTAATCCTTCTGCAACATTAACTTATCCACCTTAGCTGTGACGCCCAGTTGTGTTTGGTGGACTATGGCCCGTTCTCAGAAGCTGGCTGTAAACTATCTTCGGATATCTATCAATTCATTTCAAGGATTTCGGTCCACCAGCCAAGAGTTAAAGACTTGTAGCTCTTCCTGTTTCGAGCCAGATGAGATGTCCAGGAATAGCCATAGAACTCCTCACAAATCCGAACTCCCACGTGTTCCATTGTAAATCTAATCCTCGTTCATCATTTACTCAAGTTGGTAGCAACTTTTATTGGATTAAAGCCTCATATTTAAGAGGTACTATTAATGACACGAGGAAACCATCAACCACGTAGCTATCCAAAACAACACTTCAATTAGGCCGATGTTTCTTCTTTGAGGTTGTTGGTGGTACTATTCCAAGAAGTGCGTAATGAATCTCTGGCGTAGTCTGGCCAATAATAAAGTCGCTGTGTTTCAGTCGGCCAGAAACGGTTTGTTGGTGTGCCTACCTTCCATCTCCACCACTCAAGCCCAAGTGCAGAATTGTCATCCTCCAGCATCCTGCTGAGGAGAAGCGGTGCCTGAGAACAGCGCCAATGCTGCAAGTAGCCCTTGAAGAGGGATCTTGTGCAATTTACAAAGGGAAGAAATTCCCTCAACAAAGGTCAGTTTCTTATAAAGGTAGCTTGTCATGTGTTTAGGCCAGGGTTGCCCATATTGCTTCCCTCTATCTTTGATTGTTTGGAGTATACTGATATTTATCGATGACTGAAATTCTATTACAGGCACACTGGTCTCGCTGAAATCCTCAATGACGTCAATTCTATTTTGCTGTATCCCTCACAGCACTCGACGGATCTAACCACAATGCCTAAAGTGTCTAATTACAGTCAACCTTACACTTTGATTCTCATTGACGGCACATGGCCTCAAGCGAAGGGGATTTACAACAATACTCCAGCCCTTCACGCGATGAAACAAGTAAGAAAGCTGCTATTAGCAATGATTTTAGACACAGGATAACTTGAAGGGAGAATGTGTTTTTTTGGTGGTTATTTGGTTTATGGATTCATGTCTCGGTCCAGGTGTACAAGGCTTTTTGGGGGTTGTGGTTGAGGTGCACCATGGCCAGAGGGCTCAACTCTCTGGTGGTTCCTAGAGAGATTTGGCATCATCTTGCCTGTGTGTATAAACTACCATCGTACGGCTCTTTGAGGCCTAGGTCGTTAAGGCATCGGTCCCTAGGGCTTCCCGCTGAGGTTTCGAGGTGGTTGATTCAAGTTCTGCACCCCCAGGCCAACGTCCTGAGACCAACTGAGTAACGGCAATGAGCTTCCCAATGCGAGTATCAGCGGTTCGTTGGTGGGAAAGTATTTCCTGGCGCCACCAACATCTCTAAGATGGCCCCTGACGGGATCCCCTGCTACCCTAAGGAACTCAGACTACTTCAGAGGTACTTCAGACTAGCGCCCCAGCCTAATTCTGGCTCATTACGTAAGCTTGTACTCTTCCTCTGTGGTCTCAAAGCAACCTGAAATACCTTGAGAACCATTGAGTCAATGAGATGTCCTGGCCCGCCAAGAGCCATAAAATGTTAACTTCAGTATCACAATTTTACTCCAAAAATGCCTTGAATTTTAATGTTTGAATCAGTGGGAAGGGTCCTAGAACGATTGGCACCCACCGGAAGAGGTTTTGGGTCAAAATGGGTGCCTATCCACCTTATCATAAGTGGGTTTTTTTGATATTTCTGGTACCTGGGGGTGTTGGGTATCATTTTCCACTAAATTTTGGGCACGGAATCAATCGGAACGAGTCTCCATGCTCGTGATCCGAGGAATAACCAACCCCTGTGATTGAATTTTTAGCGTTTTTTAAAATCATTGCGCACCAAGAGACGGTTGGGGTGTTTACTAATTGACAAAGACATCATAACCATGACCCTCACGCGAGCTGGGTCAAGATTTCTGCAGTCCTAACGAAATCTATAATGCCGCAATAATTGTTATCTTGGGATGGTGTATGATTTCATCCACTATTTAATCTTTAATCTCCCAGGTGAAGCTGGTGCACAGCTGCAAGAGTGAGTATGTGATCCGCACACAGCCAACTGATGGCTGCCTGTCAACCCTGGAAACCGCAGCAGAGGCTCTGGCAGTGCTTGAGGACTCCAGCTACCGAGAGCTTCTGAAACGACCGCTCAAAGCTCTTTGCAGGTTTCAAATCCACCACGGTGCTGTCGTCCACGACAGCAAGGAGGCCCGAATCAAGAACAACACTTATCCAAAACGTCTGGGTAAACGTCTGAACTGGTTCTTGCGGGAACTGGAGTCATGATTGCGTGTTCTCATCACTAAGATGCTGCTGTGTCAAGCTGCGCTTCAGCGCGCTACTGTGCGTGTGGCCTTCAGTCGAGCTGAACTTTGGAAAAGTCCGTTTTGTGGAATACGCCTTGCAGCGTTCACAAAAATAAAGTTATTTCTGTTCCACATGTACATTATTACCGTTAAAGTCAATTTTCCTTCCCTGACCCAACTTACTAAGTCTGAGTCAAGAAGAAGTACCTAAATAAGAACGTTCACCCGCAATGCCGGCTGCTACTTTGAAGAAACATTTAAAAAAGTCTTTATTGCATCATGTTAATTACTTCTAAGCAAGGCAATGTTGTACATACTCTGGGCTTAGCTTAGTTGAGCCAAAATACCGAACCCTATTATTGTTTAGCTGTGGGCAGTTACAGAAAATGTTGAGTATGGATTCTCTCTCTCACCTGCCCAGACCTCCCCCGGTAGAAAATTTGAAGCTTTTCGGAGTTTCCAAGCCTGAGTTGGCCTGTTGGTCTTTTTACGTCCTTTGGGACGTCCCAGTTGAGGTATTCATTTTGGCATAAACAGTTCTCCACCAGGGCAAGGTAGTTTGGATTGTAACTCGAATACAGCATTCTTTCAAAATCTCTGTAGACCACCATCGTGCTGTAGCTGTTTAGGACCGCACTACCCAGTCGCTTAACTTCGTCAGGATCTTGGGCTTCCCACAAGTCATTGTAGCCTATCCTCAGAAGTTCACGCAGCTGTGACGCCCAGTTCAAGTTTTTCGCCAGGAGCTCCTCGCTCTTGGGTGGTGATCAATCGCTGGTAGCACAACCACGGGTACCTTTCTGGTTTCATTCTCAGTACCACATCCCACCAGTTTGGAGCCCGACGCAATACAAAGGCACGACGCTATTTCGGCCTGTTTTGGCTCGTATCATGTAGTGGGGCGTGTTAATGGGTAGGGTAAGCAGACTTAAAAATTCTTGACTGAGTGGCATCCAACTGTTCGATTTGGCGGAGAGCCCAAATCTCGCTTCCATACAGCATCGATCAAGCGGTCAGTTTTTTCAGGTCAAGATTTCCAGCTGCTGCACCTACCCCTGGCGAAAAGTTGTCGAACACAATGCCAGGCTTTTAGGCCATTCGACTGGAAGTGCTTGGCTGCCTAACTGAAAACTCCCTTGCTCAAAAAGGGTATTCCAAGACAGGTATATTCCTCCACAAACTGTGTGAGCCTCTCTCGAATTAAAATGTGTTTGAATTTACTATAATTCAATTCGGGTTTCTTCGGAGAATTTGGAAGGGACCTAGCGAGAGGATACGGGATGTAAGTCCAAGACTTACCACTGAGCAACTAGGGATACCAAGAATGAACATAAAATACATTGATACAAACTGAATTATAATTGAAAACAAGGACTCGTTGCAAAGGAGAATATGCCTCAACCTGGGCTACAATTGATAGAAGACAAAGTAATTTGACAAAGTAAAATAGACAACATGTGGAGCATAAAATACAATTAATACAAGATACATGAAATTATGATATACATGAAATACAATTTAATGAGCAAGCGCAACGATACCGGCTGACGAAAACGGCGTCAACAGAAAAACAGGAGGGGGCATGCTGTCCCGCAGGTACACAGCGAGGCTTAATTAGCTTGAGTCCCTTATCTCATGGGGAACACAATATTACAGCTTCGGTCGACTTCAGCAGAGTTCACTTCAGAGCGAGCACAGGACAAAGCCAGGATGGACTGAGTGATTCGCACTTGCACGACAGGATTACAAAAATATATGACTCCAACATTTTGGGCCCCCCAGTAGGAGGGGCACAACCGCCCAGTTGGGCACCTTAGCAACGAGTGAGCGCTGGAGCTCTCTCCAAAATGCAACGTCTGGGCAGGAGCTGCACGCACATCCTGGCGCATGCTCCCTCCCTTCTGGCCTTCTGGGGGCTTACAACTGTATAGGGCCACTAGCTAGTTCAACAGATTTACTCCTCTCAGGACAGGTACGAGTATATTCCTCCACAAACTGTATAGGGCCACTAGCTAGTTCTGGTACTAGGTACTCCTCTCTTGCGGCTTACCCTTACTGAAACAAACTATTTTTGTCTTAGACGGGTTTATGCTCAGCTCCATCTCGAATATCCTCCAATGCTACCATTTTCCGAGTGATATCGATTTTGCTCTCACCAAATACGACAAGTCATCTGCGAATTGGAGCAATAGTACGGTCCTCGAAACTTTTCAGCCCGATCGGACCAAATTTGGGCGGGGTAGGGGTCAAAATGTGTTTTTTGAAAAATGAATTTTCGAGAATTTGGGCGATCTAGGCGAGTGGGGTATCATTTTCCACTAAATTTTGGACGCTGAATCCAATGAAATGGGTCGCAGAACGATTGGCACCCACTAGAAGAAGTAATGGGTCATATTGGGTATATATTACCCATATTGAATGTGTTTTCGGGATTTCTGGTACCTAGACGTGTGGGGTATCATCTTCCACTAAATCTTGGACGCTGAATCCAATGAAGTGGGTCCCAGAACGATTGGCACCCACTGGAAGAGGTTATGGGTGAAAATGGGTATCTATTACCCATATTGAATATGTGTTTTCGGGATTTCTGGTGCCTGGGCGTGTGGGGTATCATTTTCCGTAAAATTTTGGACCCTGAATCGATTGGACCCGCCGCATCCACTGCTTTTTCCATTTCCCCCATGTTGAAGAAATGAGTCTCCTTGCACCTGTTTTGTTTCAATTCATCGGTTGTGTTGTGTGAAAAGAAGTAGGGGTGTGTTGGTCCAGGTAATGCTTAGGAACGGTTACAGTGACAATGACGGAACCGTTCCAACTTACCGGTACAGCTGTTGCCCATGGAATAAGTATTCCATGGCTGTTGCCAAAAGGGCAAAGGTGTATCGAAAAAAAACTTCCGAAACGCTCTCTGTCGGGCAAAGTAGGGAATCACAGAGAATCAGGGAAAAGCAGAAAGGTATTGAAACACATCCTCCAAAATGCGCTCTGCCGGGCTGAGTGGGAAAGTACGGAAAATTATAAAAAGAGCTCGCACTATGAGAGTCGGTTCAGTACTGTGAAGAGAGTGAAGGCAAGCATACGGAGAGTACTGAGGTACGTACCGAAAGAAATATTCTGACTAAACAATTTGATTGTCATTGTACTTGTTCAGATTAACGAATCATATTTGCATGATTGATAAAGGAAATTGGATAGCCTCGGTGACTACAATATGGTTGCCGGGGCGATTGAACCATGAAGTAGTATGGTTCCTAAATGCAGAGGATTGGGGCAGAGGAAAAGTGGAAGTTGGCGCTCTGCTGGACCTAAAGGTCCCGAAAGACTATTTATAAGAATTGTCTTATAGTCAATGAAACGGATTCCACAATTCCCTAAAGGATTGTGGAATCCCACGATGTCAGTTACGAAAGGTAACTCCAAATAATTACGCTGAATACGATAGGATACCTAAGCAGTAAAGTAAATGGACTTTGGTAAACCGGCGTAAATTTACCACATGGTGGAGATGCTGGGATCTAATCGGTCCTCAGTTAAAAATTTGTTAACATGAAGAAAGAAAATTCCTCCATACTGCATGTTATTGTTCACTTTGCTGGGTTTGTTACCCCACTTCATCCATGAAGTTGAGAAAAAGGGTCACCCCAGGTAGCTGAACCTCCAATTCTCGAAATAGAAGAATTCTCAGAAAATTCAAAAGCCGAGTTTCTCGCTTTTATCAATTATTACTAAGCCACCAGAGGGTGGGAAACAGAAGTGGGTACCTATTCTATGCTGAGATGTAAATTATGGGCACCTGTTGATTTTATCAGGTCTGTGCTGGAAAAATTGATTCAATAACTCAAACATTAACTTTCAACTTTTACTTTTAAAGCCCAGATAAGTTATCAAATTAAATTGTATGAATTCAAATTCTTTTTAATTTAAAAAATTGGAAAAAATGGAGAGAAAAGGAAAAAGATTCTCACACACCTAAAAATGTTTGGGGTTAACCCGAACCCGAAAGAATGAGGTGTGTGGTCCAAATTAGTAAATGTTGAAAAACCAGTCATCTGCGAATTGGAGCTATAGTATGTCGCGTTTTGGTTGGTTATTCCTAGAATAATCAACCTATGTTTTCATGCAAAAGGTCAACCTCTCCGATTCGGCTCAAAATTTTTTTCTGGACGTTTCAAGGTGTCTTGATTAAAAAAATGTCAATGTCCGTCCGCCGTACGCCGTCCGCGCCGTTTTAGGTAAAAATTTTCTAAAAATCTGAAATTTGGGTCAGGGGTCTGTTCCCGGCCTAGGACGGTCCTCCAAACTTTTCAGCCCGATCGGACCAAATTTGGGCGGGGTAGGGGTCAAAATGTGTTTTTTGAAAAATGGATTTTCAAGATTTTGGGCGATCTAGGCAAGTGGGGTAACATTTTCCACTAAATTTTGGATGCTGAATCCAATGAAATGGGTCGCAGAACGATTGGCAACCACCGGAAGAAGTTAAGGGTCAAAATGGGTATGTATCCACCCATTTTGTATGTGTCAGGATTTCTGGTGCCTAGGCGTGTGGGGTATCATTTTCCACTAAGGGCCACTTTCACCAGAAAATGATTTGCCGGAGTTTAGTAAAACTCGTTTATTTCTAAACTGAAAAGTTAAACCTGAAATCGCTCTGGCGTCTTTCACCACCCCAAAAGTCAGGTAAACCCGTTTTGACATTATCGAGTTTAGCTAAACGAAATGGTCCCACGGTCCGAAAGGGACCGTGGACACAGGTACGTGTTTGGACACATAAACCTGAAATAGCAACCACACAGCCCTTCCTGCCTCAAAAATGATTTCATTTGTTTATGTTATGTTCGTTTGTTTTATCATCCCAATTCTAACAATTTATAATACTACTAGTACTACTTTGGTTCAAATTTATTTTTATTGTTGTGTCGGAGTGCTTTTATATTGCGTTCATGGTAAGTACCTCTTCATTTTGTAATATTTTTGAGTATCAATTCCCTTGACAAGATGTACCTGAGCTATTCTCATTTTCAGAATCGTTGTGTTTGGATCGTAACGTAAGTAATTAAACTCCATCGTTCCCAAAAGGATAATCATTAACGACGATAAGTTTCACCTTCTGTTCAGACTGGATATCAAATGCCTTACGCCTGTACTTTAGGTGCATTATTACGAATTGGTTTGCCCATCACACAGCATGATAGATACGTAAAGACTTTTCGTTGAACGTTCTTGGAGAAATGGTAAATTTGGTGACAACGAGAAACTTCTGTTATTCTAGATGGAGGATAAGAAGAAAAGAGCACCCAATTTCACGACAGAGAAGAAATTGATCCTCGTCCAAGTCGTCAAGAAATTTGCCGGCGTCATTGAGAACAAAACCTCAAATTCTGTTAGCCGGACGGAAAAGAATGATGCGTGGTCTCGGATAACTGCAGAGTATAACTCGACGTCCGGCTGCGTGTGAAAAGACGGCGAGCAATTTTAGAATGAAATTTTATCTCACAGGTGAGGGAAGAGTTTCATTTTCGTATTCATTTCCTAAGATCATTTGACAGATAAAAAGCCTATTCACTCACGTGACCATTGAAGTAATTGTATAATTGTGTAATTGTGGTAAGATAATTTTGAGAGAGCTGGTACATGTAGTGGAGTGCTCACATTTGCTGCTGGTTGGGCAAACATTTTATGGCTTGGTGCACTGTAGTCTAGGGTAATTTACAATGGCACTACCAATTATTTAGTATCGTAATTTGGATTGACTACCGTTATAGTGTGGTGTGCATGGAGCTAATAATAATAATATTGAAATATTGAAGACAATCTATAAAAATATCAGAAACAAATAAAGTAGTTTTAGCTTGACTTGGCCAGGGACTATGCTTGATGAAAGACGTAGGTTGTCAGGTAGATGTAGGTTCAAGCTCATGCCAGGCATGAACATTTCGAAAGAGTAAATTAGTAACAAATTGATGAAAGTTGATTATGGGGTGGACTGTTATGATGTTAAAGTTAAAAAAACTATAAACCTTCAAAGTTTAAATTATAAATATTTGTAAGCTTTAGTGAAAACACTACTCCAAAATTGCATTTTGATATCATATATTGATCCATTGCAGGAACAAAATGCTGTGGAATTCTTTTACGAGTTGGAGGATGGATGTTTCGAACGTGTCATGAGTAAAAAAGTGAGTAACATTAAAAGCTTTATTCAAGTTTTGAATAAGAATGGCACTATTGCTTTTGGTATTAGAAATCACATCATGTATAACTATTGCAGGATTGCACGCCTGGCTCGTCCAAGGAGGAACCAAGAAAGTAGGTCGCTCATGCATTGACTGTCATTGGAGTGAGAGACGCCCAGCGCCAATATTGGGAATCTTCTCATCCAGATTCCAAAGGCGCGCTCCACTGGATTCCTCCTTCTAGAAGAAAAACTAAATTACTACATATTTATGTTATTACTATATTACTATTATTAAAGTGAGTATAGCGTTCTGGCAGAGAAGAAAATATAGAGATATGATGTATCATGTACCTTATTTTATGCAACCTCATCTGGCGACTGGGGATCTTCTAAAGGAGTCATCAGGTAAGCCTTATTAGCGTATCCCGAATCTCCTAAAACAAGAGAATTCGGGAATTCACCATTCTCGATTCGAGATTGATCAAAAATGGTTTGATCGTGAGTGCAGCCAGGCCAACAAGGGTCCACCCTACCCTAGGAAAAAACAATCAACATGGTTATGTGTTAATGGCCCCTTGTGACTAAATGTACTCAATAAATGGAGCAGAGAACTTTAAAATTATGTTCTTCAGTTGGTAAGAAAATCATAATATAGCAGACGCCAGGTATGTACCTGTGAATGATTCTGTGGGCTGTAGACTCGCTGAAGTCGCCACAGATCAGTTGTGTACTACCGGTCGCGTAGTCTCAGGATGAGCAGTAGTTGGTTGATCGGAGACACTGCATTATTTCTGAAGAAAAGACAACGTCAATAATTACAAATGAACAACCGAAAAAGGCAGCTTGTACACGAAATCGCAAAGCGTTGTCTCTTTTACGCATACGCAATATGAGCCATAATTATGTACCAATAACTATATTGCCTTTCACCATCATTAAATATAGTTAGGTAATTGGATTGGTTGGTTCGGTTGTAGGTAATTTCCCTACATCCCCTCAAATTTGGTGCTCGCAGCAATTGAGTCACAGTGTGTATCTGACGATGATTAGCTTATGAGTTCTAAGCACTAATCATTGATCAGCCTATTATCTGGCGCTATTCAAGTAATCACACATTTTATTCGTCGTAAGAGGTATCAATTTTAACTTACTTACTTTTTGTCCGACGGAAACTCCAAGCTAACGTCGATGAAGTCGAGCACTTGAAGGAATCCTGCAATTCTGTGAAATTCTATATTGTTTTGAATCACCTCCGCTCTTGATCTAGGAAAATAGATGAATTGTTCCAACAGCGCTGCAATCGCTTGGGATACCCTAGGAAAAAAAAACAATCCAACTTGATTATTTGTTAATGGCGCCTTGTCACCAAATGTACTCAATAAATGGAGCAGAGAACTTTAAAATAATGTTCTCCAGTTGGTAAGAAAATCATATTGTAACAGACGCCAGGTAAGTACCTGTGAATGATTCTGTGGGCTGTAGACTCGCTGACCCCACTGAAGTCGCCACAGCTCAATTGTGTACTACCGGTCGCGTAGTATCTCAGCGTGAGCAATAGTTGATTTATTGGAGACACTGCGTTGTTTCTGAAGAAAAGACAACGTCAATAATTACAAAAGAACAACAGAAAAAGGCAGCTTGTACACGAAATCGCGAAGTGTTGTCTTCTTCACGCATACGCAATGTGAGCCATATCAATGGGCCAGTGAGCTCTATTGCCTCTCATCATCAAATATAGGTAGATAATTGAGTTGGTTGACTGATTGATTGGTTTGGTTGTAGGTAATTTCCCTACGTCCCCTACAATTTGCTGCTCGCAGCAATTGTATCTGAGTCGCAGTGTGTATCTGACGATGATTAGCTGATGAGTTCTAAGCAATAATCATTGATCAGCCTATTATCTGGCGCTATTCAAGTAATCACACTTTTTATTCGTCGTAAGAGGTATCAATTTTAACTTACTTGTCCGACGGAAACTCCAAGCTAACGTCGATGAAGTCGAGCACTTGAAGGACTGCGGGCTTTGAGAGCCGGAATCTCCGCCGAAACTCAACGTCATCCAAAGATGTAAAATGTGGAATCCGTTCCCGGATCTTCCGTGGACGTCTTCTCGGAACGTCGTCCTCGTCCGACGAGTCAAAAATTACCGACAATGCCAAATCTCGCGAATTCATCCTTCACAGTTCACACCGTACGATACAACAACACTACTGCGGCCATCTTTGAAAACACTGGCAGTAACCGGGTTTAGTGGCTTAACCGCCCGGTTGTTGGGAGTTTAAACTCGAAACGTCTCGATAGGAGTTTAAACTCGAAACCCGCTCTGGTGAAAGACGTTTCTGGTTCAAACTCAGGTAACCTCGGACCTCTTCGGGTTTAAACTCGTTTCAAATGTTTGGTGAAAGTGGCCCTAAATTTTGGACCCTGAATCGATTGGAATGGGTCCGGGACCCGCCGCATCCACTTTTCCCCATTTCCCCCATGTTGAAGAAATGAGTCCTTGCGCCTGTTTTGTTTCAATTCATCGGTTGTGTTGTGGGATAATAACTTCTTATCTATCCTAATAAGATTAGGTAGCGCCAAAGAATAGGGGATTTGCCCTCCATTAGTCGTCAGTGACCAATACAGGTAATCAGGTAGGGAAGCTGAAGGTGAGACAAAACCTTCATTGTGGTGATACGGTTTCATGTTGCCAACACTGTCTTCCCGCGTAAAACGTTGTTATCTTATCTCTCCCCTCCCCTGTTCCCCCGATAACACACCTTCCAGCTCCATGCTTCCCTCTCTGAGAAGACCTGTCAGCTGTCACCTGTGACACCTCTAATAAGAAGTTCATGGAATAAGTACCTACTTATTACTTACTTACTTGTTACATACTACCTACTTATTCGATGGCGTAGATAAAACAAAAGAAACACCGAGTCGTGTGCCGTACACAATACAAGATATGTCGTGATTTTGTTGTACTGGAGAATCGTTTCGGTATTCGGTGTGTTTCTTGTAATTTCTGGGAGTGATTCAAGTGAGTTACCTACGCTTTACATTAGTTAATTAATTTTTTTAAAATTTTATTGCATTATCGTACTGGTCCTTGTGTTTTAACCGGTGTGCTTTCATCTGATTTGTTTAGCAAACTCCAGGTATGGAGGATGACACCTTCGAGATCCCAATGTTTACGTCGTTTTCTGGTCAACCCATCAATTTCAAAGTGGCCTGCGTTGGATCGAAGGAGAAACTCTACTTGAATCTCATCAAGAAATACGGCGGCGTCGCGGTGAAGTCAGGGGGACGTCCTAGAATAATTCTCTTCGGAAATGACCTGCCTTGCGAGGAAGGGCACCCAGGATGTCAACTACATCCGCAATTTAGCGCCCAACCTGCGTTTAGGGTCAGTACAAACGTGAAATATTGCAGAATTGCCACAGGCCGAAGTTACAATGACATGTGACAGCCCTTTTGTATTGCTCTGGTTGAGTTCTGCCTTATTTTTCAGATTGAATGGATAGATGACTGCGTAAAATCGCTCGAGCTCCTTGATATCAAATGCTACTTGTTGAACCCGTCCCCTACCTTCTCAAGAATCGATTATATGGCTAGAATCAAAGAGAGTTATTACGCGCCTGTTCCGCGAGAACCGGACTGCTCCATGCCGGCCAATCCTGGACTCACAATCGACTTCAACATTGATGCTAGTAGCTTCGAATACGCTAAGCATAAAGACATGTTACGAGATTTCCTTCGCCCTCCGAAGCCCCAGTCGCCTGTGGCCGTGTACAGTTCTTCAGATGAAGAAACAGGACCGGTAGCGGCAGGGACTAGAAGCGAACTACACGAAGTTTCCCACATGATCGAATCCCAACCATCGTCCACCCCCCGCGTCAATATTCGAAAAGAGGTAGGACGGCCATTTGTTTCACGAATATGTTCTTCTCATAGATACATTTCATTCGTGTTTTTACGCCATGCTGCATTTTCAGGCTCTTCAGCCTTTACCCACGTCATCGGCCCAATCTACCCAAGGCAAGAGTTCGAATGCAGCTGCTGCCGTAGACCTTCCGTTTTCCTCGGAGACTGATTTTCCTGTTTCCCCACGTAATTCATCTGACATTTTATCGTTTTGATTCGGGTGTTGGTAGCATGACTCAAAGCCAATCTCAATGTTGAATATCCTCATTTCAGGTATACATTCTCAACTGTTGGCCAAACTTTTCGAAAGGCCTGTTCCTCAAAACCCGATAAAACAGTGAGTATCTAACGTTCACTTCAGTTCATTGATGAAAAAACTGTGTCCTAGAGCAACCAAATTCGTCGCAATTGCAGTGGCATCAATGACAGTAGCTCAGAGGACGAATCGGCGAATTTGATCCATCGTTTTAAAATAATGTGACGCTACCTTAAGGCAATTTCGATCTAACCGAATATGGGAAACAATAGAGAATAGCATGTGAATAGCATGTGATAGTATGTGGTACCGTTTGATACCTGTTGGGGTATCAAAGGGTGTCAACTTGCTTGTTACGTAGGAGCGATATGGGATAGAAATTCCTTAGGCCGGGTACACACGTTGAGGATATCTCCTTTGAGGCCAACCTCTCCGGCCGACCGGACCGTCTGGACGGGTTGAGGCCTTCAGTTGAGGCGGACTGAACAGGCCGCCAGGCCTTTCCAAAAATTAGAAAGGCCGCCTGAGGCCGGGGTTCCGGCTACTACAACTACACAGTTTCCTCAAAAGGCCTCCCGCGTCGTGTGGATGCTCCGGCCGCCTCTGAGGTTTTCCTCAGAGGAATTCCTCTCCGGAGATTCTCAACGTGTGTACCCGGCCTTAGTTGTTCAAGTGTTTGTTTTCTCAACATAGATAATCTATCAGATAGCAGGGCCATACTAGTGCCTGGATTATTTTCCAAATGAATGTAGAAATAAGATTTAGGATGCCTTTTCCGATCGTAGCAAATGGGTAATTTCGACGGTTTAGGATCATCTTATTTATTTTCTTGAATAATGGTGACATACGCTCTTCATTCCTCCTTTTTTTGTTCTCAGGAAGGGAAAAAATCCTCAAGCCGGCAGTCAAGCTACCAAAAACCTCAATGTCTCAACACCCGGGCCGTCCACTGAACGGTGCGTTAATTTCGTTTTGTTGTTCACCTACAATTCTCGTTTTTACGGGGAAGCTACATCTCGGGCGTAGTTTCCTTTTAAGTGTGATGTAAGCCCCACGGCAACGGTTCGAGTCCTTCAAGATCCTCTAGGACGTAAAGTGGCACCTAATGAATCCACTGTTCGAATATTGGTGCGTAAATTCGAAACCACGGGCTCAATTTTGAACGAGAGGAGGTTGGGGCGCCCGCGCTCATCGCGAGACGAAGAGACCGTCGAAAAAATGATTTCTGAATAGTTTTGGCCCAAACTGGAGGAAATTTGTGATTTCGAAGGATTTTGGTTCCCGCAAGATGAGGCAACTTGCCAGACTTCGCGCGAGACTATGGCACTTCTGCGAGAAAAGTTTCCCGACCGCATCATATTCGAGGGACTCAGGAGTGGCCAGCACGGTTCTGTGACTCGACCCCACTCGATTTTGTCTTATGGAAGTTCGTTAAGTCCAAGGTGTACGCCAATAAACCTCGGATGGTTGGCCAAATTGAAGGAAGAAATTGTACTTCAATGTACTGAAGATGGTTACCAGCCTCAACTGGGGAGCAGACCCAGAGGTAGCGCTATTATTTTACCGAGCAACTGTCAGAGCTACCATCGACTATGGAGCTATATTCTATGGAAACGCTAGCAAGACGAATCTCCTCAAATTGGCTCGACTCCAGTACAAATGTATTCGCAAATGCATGGGATTTCTTCAAGCGACTCCCATTGACGCTCTTCTAGCGGAATCAGGTGAATATCCTTTGAACCATCGGCATCAAATGCTTGCGGATCGATTCGTCTTGAAACTCAAATCCCACAGTAGGACTATAGTCGAAGACTTATGTCGGCTAAGTACAAACATGCTGATATCCAACTCCAAGATGAACATGCCGATACTTGCAAGCAGTTTCACACAAGAAGACGTAGATATTTCAAAACTCCATTGCTCCTGTAAGCCACCACCATTCACGTTGAAATATCCAGAGCTGATGGTTCCCGTGAAAATTCATCATTTCACATACCGAAATCGAGAAGAGCAGAATGTAAACGATAAGTTCAAGAGCTTCACTCACTCCAAATGGCCAGAAGCCGTACAAATCTTTACTGATGGCTCAAAATCCGGGAATTCAGTTGGATGTGCCCCTTTTGACGCTTCTAACAATTACTATGAGACGTACAAGCTACCAAGCATGACTTCCAGCTTCAATGCTGAAGCAACCGCGATCCTAAAAGCCGTTGAATACATTGACAGATCAGGAAGAAATTATGAATAGTTAATATGCACCGACTCTCTCAGTACATTGCAGGTACTGAAAAGAAGCAGTATCCAGAGAGCCAAAAATGACATCATCGTTCAAATACTCCGACTATTGAGGCGCTGCATGGAAAAAGAAAGAAAGTTGAATTTCATCTGGTTAAGGGACATGCAGGATTGGGGGCAAACGAACAAGTGGATCAGTGGGCTGAGAGAGGCGCAGTTGATCGACCCCCGCTAGGTTCTCTCGTCATGGCAGAGGATTTGATACCCTACATCAATCGAAACCTCAAGGAAAAATGGAGGAGGAGATTTTTCGGGTCCAATAACGCCCAATTCTACAAAACCATCCAACCCAACCCCCTACAAGTGCCGTGGTTTTCAAAAAAATGCATAGAAAAATCCCTTGGACGAACCATTTTCCGCCTGAGGGTAAACTATGGAGTCTGCGACGCGTTCCTATATCTCATCAACCAACAGGAAACGGCCCAATGTCGAAACTGTGGAGCTTCAATAGGATCACTCGAACACGCAATTATGGAGTGCCAAGATTATGAAGGTCCAAGAAGAAAGTTGTTCAGTTTTATTGCGAGAAAGACAAACATTAATATAGAGTATCGTACTATTCTGGCTTCTAGGAATATTTATGTATATAAAGAGCTATTTAATTTTATAAATGAATGTCAATTGAAAGTGTGACGAAGCATAACGTAATATTATGGCTGTATACAATTTTGTAATGCCAATATAAAAAAAAAAGGAAGAAATCCGAAAAGTCATTGCCACCATCGATCCGGAGGTCTGCCAGTGAGTGATCGAAATTTCAATGACCGTTTGGTGCAATGTTCGGCTGGTTTGGGTGGGCACATGTCCAATATAATTTTCACACATAAATCGGAGTTGTTTTCCTACGATTTCTAATAAAAAAATTTCAAATTGACCGAAAATTGAATTGTTTATTGCACTTTGAAATTAGGCGCTACTTCTGGAACACCCTATAGAATTTTTTTCTTTTTAATCGATTCCTGAAATCTATGTCTGTGCCTCCTGTGCCTTCCCTCGAGGGAAGTATTTTCAGTATTTTTGACAGGTTTCACGATGCGATTCACCTCGATTAGTAGTACATCTTCCTCAATTGCATCCCTCCTAAAATAATCTTGGTTATAGGATCAAGATTCCTGCGAGAATGCCCTATACTCGTCAAGAGGAGCGTGCCATGTTGGAATACATAAAAGCTTCAGGGCGTCTGACCGGCCTACGATCTAACGTCATCTGGAGGGAAATGGAGACACACATGGTAAACAGAACGTACCAATCGCTTAAAAATCATTTTTTGAAATATTTGCTACCTAAATTGGAGCGTTTCAATATTTTTTCAAACGATGAAATTGCCCAAATGCGCACTACATGAGTGCGCATCTTAAAATCGGCGAATGTGTTACGGCAAAAATAACGGTAAATATTCCTCATGTATTTTCAAACTACATTATTAAACTTTCATTTCCGAGTAATGTTTCTTGAGACCAGACCAACATTTGACGTAGTCAGGCTGTTGGAACTTTCGAGTCCACGATAACGTTTTCAAATTGAGCGATGTCTCGAACATGAAAGCCTGTAACAAACGAGTTGTAGTACTACACAGGAGTTCCCTTTGCTCACATATTAGCAATAAGATCGAGGGAAAAGGCTTCGGAAAGTCTTCGATCGTGAAACGTCTGAGCGTTTGTGTATGATGAGAAATGTCTTGGTCAGGTTCTTTTATACATTTTTCGAAGTGGTGCTCCTCAGTTACTGTTGGTCATTCCTCGAATAATCTACCTATGTTTTCATGATAATGGTCAACCTCTCCGATTTGGCTCAAAAATTTTTTCTGGACGTTTCATGATGTCCTGATCAAAAAAGGTCGATCGCCGTACGCCGTCCGTGTTCCGCGCCGTTTTTGGTAGTAGAAAATTTTCTAAAAATCTGAAATTTGGGTCAGGGGTCTGTTCCCTGCCGAGACGGGTCCTCGAAACTTTTCAGCCCGATCGGACCAAATTTGGGCGGGGTAGGGGTCAAAATGTGTTTTTTGAAAAATGGATTTTCGAGATTTTGGGCGATCTAGGCGAGTAGGGTGTCATTTTCCACTAAATTTTGGACGCTGAATCCAATGAAACGGGTCCCAGAACGATTGGCACCCACTGGAGGAAGTAATGGGTCAAATAGGGTATTTATTACCCATTTTGAATAGGTATGTGTTTTCGGGATTTCTGCTATCTAGGCGTGTGGGGTTTAGTTTTTCACTAAATTTTGGACGCTGAATTCAATGATGTGTATCCCAGAACGATTGGCAACCACCGGAAGAAGTTATGGGTCAAAATGGGTATGTATCCACCCATTTTGTATGTGTCAAGATTTCTGGTGACTAGGCGTGTGGGGTATCATATTCCACTAAATTTTGGACCCTGAATCGATTGGAATGGGTCTGGGACCCGCCACACCCACTGTTTCCCCCATTCGAGGAACAACCAACCCGTGTGTAAGAATTTGCAGATTTTTTTTCAGGTAGGTTAGAACATTTTGTCTAGATGTTGGAGGGGAATCATACCACTTCGGATACGTGGAGATTTGGTCCCACAGAAAACCAAAAATACTTCCATTTTGTTTAGAAAAAGGGAGTTTTCGCTGAACGTTTGAGTTTACATGAAATTTGTGTACCTATGTGAATTCAGGTGAGTAAATGTAAGTTGTGCGGAGTAATAAACAACGGCTTTTACACTTTTAGAGGGTTAGAAGGTAATCGGGCATACCAAAGCTTCGTCTCCAACTCTGACTGGAACGAGGGTTGATGAACTGGCTTGTTCAAAGCAGGAAAGATCGATGTGCAGACATAATCGGATGTAATGAAGCACCACCAGGGGCGAATCCTTCCTCTTTAGCCTCGTACGTCCCTGATATCAATCCCATGAATTCCCATGCAATTACCTGTTGCGATGAACAAACGCGTTAAATCAGTACCTTTTGGCCTCTAAAATTTGTTTGCATTCTAAAAAGTTGCTGTGGGGACAAAAAAAAAAAAACACGGTGGTAATAGGGAGGCCGGAAAGTCCTTTCAGCGACTGACCAACGTGAGGGGAATATAACGAAATCCGCAATAGCAGTACCTTTTTTATTCGACGGACACGTCAGCACAGTGAAAATAGATGGGTCCTGGTGAATAAAATTATGTTGTTCTTTAATTATTCATGATTTAAAAAGTTGTATAAGTATTTATTCATTTTTCATCTTAGGAGGAATATGATGCGCTATTATAAGAACGAAAAATACCACTAATGTGACATGATAAGTTTCCAAGATTGACTTCGAGGCTGCTGTTATTTTATTTTCTTACATTCACTTTATTTTTGTTATTTGAATGGTAATAATTCTTACCATGAGGCTGTACCTGACCCATTTTCAGCATAACTTTCCATTGAACAAGGGTTTGGGTCAGAGCAGGTTGAAGTGGATGTTTGTGGCATGGTACCTACTACATAACTTCTACATTTATGAATGCAGAAGAGCACCATCCCTGAGCATGTAAATATTTTCCAACTAAAGTAATAACTCACGCAATGATCGTACGACACGGCGTTGATGGCGTTGAAATGGCGAGTGATCTTGTGTCAAACGCCACCAATTCCCTTGAAATTTCCCGTAAATCTGATAATCATCCTTCACTTCCTCGTACCACGCCATTGGAGTCTGAAAATCCTTCGGGTTAGCTAATCTGTTGGCTCCTGGGCGATGAAAATTTGTTCGAGTAGTTTAAATCACCAAAAACAAGTTGAGTGACCCTCTAGTGACCTGAGAATCTTATATCGTTCGTTGCCATTCGATCCTCACCTATGGGCCCAAGTTCTGGTAGTTGAAAATGATCGCCGTAAATTTCCGGTATGAATCGAGGGAAAATTAAATTCAGGAATATAATAATGTTGGAAAAATTGATTACATGTAACACACTTGGAAAATTACGTTGTTACTGGTTTTTTCATTTCTTTAATTTTGTTTATTTATGCATACTATTTGTAACCATCATCTAATGCCCTGATGCAATTTTCTATTCCGAATGTCTGATGAATTGCAATCGCGTAATAATTTATTGATAATTTCAATTACTTTATGTCGAACTCATTATATTTTTTCACAACTGCGAAATTCAACTGTTTTCATTTAGTTATAATTAATCGACTTACACGAAATACGATCACTTACTTGGATCCGCAATTTCCTCTGTGAAATCGTCGATTTTGGGCAATTCGTGTTTCTTCTTGGACCAGTCCAACATACAATGAGTGGACGACCGACGGCATTATTCTGTAGAGCCAGGACCTTTGATTTTCAGTCCTTGGAGCTGTTCAATAATGTCAGGTTGTATTTCAATTTGGGAGCAGGAACACTAATAAAGATCTGTATCCGTGATCTGAATATACGTTTGTACGTAAGTTATTCAATGATTGTGTCATAAAACTGCTTCAAGATAGGTCAGTAGATAAGTATTCGTTGTTTAAATGAGAAAGCCGATACGGTATACCTACGTTGTTTTCTCACCAGTAAAGGCAGTCCCTGAAAGCTGTTCAGCATAAAGACCATAAGGACTGTAGTGAAGAACAGTTATAGAGAACAGTTCGGAGCTTAGGTTCGCCAATGAGACAACGCCATTTTGTTTGGAAGTAAAGCATCCAAGCGGATACGCAAATGCCTTTTTAAATATAATAAATATAATTTTAATATAATTCTGCAGGTGATTGGCCTGATGCTAAAGGTGTTGGTCTGTAGCGAAAAAGGATATTCCTAATCTTTGCTGCAAGTGGCGTAGGATCAGTAGCAGCAGCTTTCAGGCGACGCTTGAGGGTATGGATGCTTCGCTCAGCTAATCCATTTGTGGCAGGGTGATTGGGTGCACTAAATTTTTGAAATATTCCATTTTGTTTGCAATAAGATAAGAATTCCTCACTTTTAAAAATTTGTGGCATTATCAGACACCATGACTGAAGGGAAACCGTGAATTGAAAATATGTCATCCAGAAGACAGATTGTTGATGTAGAGGATGGAGCATCATGCAGCATGCGCACCTCAGCCCATTTGGACTTAGCGTCAATGACCATGAGGAAAAAGTATCCATCCAAAGGACCAGCAAAATCAATATGAATCCTCTCCCAATTTTCTCTTGGGGTGTCCCAAGGATGGCTTTAGGGGGGTTTACACAACCTATTCTTCCTTCAAATATAGAAGAGTAGTTCTCCAAATCCCATCCTCGTTGCCAACTTGTTGTGGCTTGAGGTAATTAGAATGAGATACATGGACGCGGTTCTGATGAATTATGAATAACGGTTTTAATGCGAACAAGGTGACTGAACAATATTGAACGAGGAAACATGTATATGAGGCACGAGCAGAATGGAAATTTCTGCGGCGTGTAGCAGAGCTCCTGGACGTCGGGAATCTTCGGAGGCAAATTCTTTTCCGAAACCGCGTTGGTACTAAACATTCAAAATTTCGATAATCATACTACCATCACGCTGTACGGTACTGCACTAGCTTGTTTTGTAGTTGCGAGCTCGCACCTGCGCTGGTCAAATGGGCTGCTGGCGTGGCAAGGTCAACGACCTGTGGAGGATTAAGGGTCTCGAACATTCGGGAACCTCCCCATTCATTCCAGAACGTTCTCGGCCAGGCAGCAGGTATAAAACGGGCCCAGAAACGCCGCGAAGTGCAGTTCAATTTGGAGTCCGGATATAGACGCTTCGGGTTATAAATTGTGCCGTGCCGCGTTATAAATAGTGCGACAACCGCGTTACAACCGTGTATTGTGATTCTGTCATTGTGTAAGTGCGCGAATGTGAACAGTGTTTTCAAGTGAACGATTGTTAATAAATTATTTACTAAGAACATAAATCGTTACAGTACTAACAGGCTCAGCCCATTTGCTCTTCTTGGGCAGCCTGACTACAAAGTCGACGATCAAAGACGCCTAATCTGAGTAGAAGAACCTACAGAAAAGTTGAATTTGAGATTATTTTCGGGGGAAGTCGTAAGTTCCCATTTTACTAAAATATTTTGGATAGGCCGGGTTCCATCCAAGCTTATTCAGTAAACCTAATTAGTAGCAGTAGTAAATTATGTATTGGTAAGTAGTAAACTTGATTGGGCTGGAACATGATAAACAAAATCATTAATGTATTACAAGCATATGCTCTCATGGAATATGGAGGCAGAGAGACGAATGGGAAGGCAAAAGAGAATCTCAAAACTGAGGTAAGCTCTCAATTTTTATATTACTTGGTAACTTATTATTTTCACTTAGTAAAAACCGTGGCTCACCGGGTTATCTGTAACGTTCATAGTTGACATCTCGTATTCGAATGAAGAAGGAATCTCCAAGTAGACTAGTTGAAATTAAAAAAAATTAATTACTAAAAATTAATTGGGTGCAAGAGATTTTGTTGTTTCGATTCTCGCCGTGAAATCGTTGTTTCATTTCTGTACCTTTTGTGTCAGGCTCAACAAGGGCGTAAGAGAAATGAAGGAAGACCATACTACGTTTTCAATCTATGTATTAGATTAAAAGAGTTCTCATTTTGGTTGGTTATTCGTTGAATAATCAACCTACGTTTTCACGCAAAAAGTCAATCTCTCCGATTCGTCCCAAAAAATTTGTCTGGGCGTTTCAAAGTGTCTCGATAAAAAAAGTTCAATGTCCGTACGCCGTACACGCCGATTGTGGTAGCAGAAAATTTCTAAAAATCTGAAATTTGGGCCAGGGGTCCGTTCCCGGCTTTAGTTGGTCCTCGAAATTTTTCAGCCCGATCGGACCAAATTTGGGCGGGGTAGGGGTCAAAATGTGTTTTTCGAAAAATGGATTTTTCGAGATTTTGGGCGATCTAGGCGAGTAGGGTATCATTTTCCACTAAATTTTTGACGCTGAACCCAAGGAAATTGGTTCCAGAACGATTGGCACCCACTGGAATAAGTTATGGGTCAAAAAAACTAAATCAGATAACAAAAATTTCGCTCTAGAATAATTTGAAATCAATTATTCCATCTCTACGACGCTACATTTTCATCAACAACAACTACTACTGGTGGAAGAACACTATCTCACTTATGACTCACTGTTGATATTTTTCCTGATGAATAAATTCCATAAATATAGATATTTCCAAATTCTAACCCATTTTCACTCAATAATAGGCTGATCATGAGGTGTATTTTCACACATCCGCTAGGACCCACCAAAAGTCCTCGTTTTGGTTGGTTATTCCTCGAATAATCAACCTATGTTTGGTTGGTTATTCCTTGAATAATTGCCGACTTTGATAGTAGAAAATTTTCTAAAAATCTGAAATTTCGGTCAGGGACCCGTTTTCGGCTCTAGTTGGTCCTCGAAACTTTTCAACCCGATCGGACCAAATTTGGGTGGTGTACTTAGGGGTCAAAATGTGAATTTCGAGAAATGGATTTTCGAGATTTTGGGCGATCCAGACGAGTAGGGTATCATTTTCCACTAAATTCTGGACGCTGAATCCAATGAAAAGGGTTCCAGAACGATTGGTGCTCTCTTGGAGGCTATGGGTGCCTATCTACCCATTTCGAATGTGTTTTCGATATTCCTGGTACCTAGGCGTGTGGGGTATGATTTTCCACTAAATTTTGGACCCTGAATCGATTGGAATAGGCCCGGGACCCGCCACACCCACTGTTTCCCCCATGTTGTAGAAATTATTCTCCATGCGCCTGGTCCAAGGAATAACCAACCCTTGTGTTAGAATTTGCAGCGTTTTTCGAAATTTTATAGCGGAAAATGTATACCCCACACGACTCGTAAATCCATTTTTCGAAAAACACATTATGAACCCTTGTGATAACCATCATGGTCAATTCAATCGGGAGGTCGACCCTTGGTAGCGGTGAAATAATGTTATGAATTCAAGAGGAGATGAAAAGGAGGACGTGGTTAGTACAAGCGCCGCTAGAATGCTCTCGCAAGCGCGACCATCTTTCGCTCCTCGGTGTGATACAAGTGATAACATTCTGAGCACAAATATCTGAACAACGCCCCTTTTCTTATCTTACAATCCGTATTCCGTCCTCATTTTACCTGACGCACGTACATTTCAGGCAGCAGCGTCGTGAGTTTTTCAGTTTTTAATTGTGATTCGTTTGTTGAGACAGTTGACACGTTTAAAAATTCCGTCAGAACAATCGATCATACTTTGGGACAATGTAAACTGTAAGTTCAAGTTGTATGTATCTAGTAATTTGGCATTTTGGACCGCCTAGATCTTTATGAGCCTTCTAATCAAATCGCTGGTGGTACGCGCATCAGAAGAAAACGCCTATTTCAGGCTTTGGGGTGTCTTTTGAGTAAGAACCTTTTTATAATTTTTTATTTTATACAGAAACGGGAAAGAGCTAAGTTGAAACAAATGTAAATGCGCGTAACTTTGTCTGTATTATTCTAGAGACGTCTTATTGACGAAGAAGAGTTCTCGATGAGCTCCAATTTGTGCCGTTTGTGTTTGTCGAGTGTTGACTTGGTGAATCTCTTCGACCCGCTACTTGTCGATGCTGGTTCTAACGTGTCCACCGTTGACAAAATCAACCTGTGCCTACCAGTATTGGTAAGTGTTCTTAGTATAATTGTTACCGTAAAACCCCGAAGTGCGGTAAAAGTTAGGTTTAACCAGAAAATCCTAGGATTTCCCAATATTTAAGGTAAAACCCCGAAATCTACACTAAAAACGCTGCAAATTCTTACACACGGGTTGGTTATTCCTCGGAACAGACGCATGGAGACTCATTTCTTCAACATAGGGAAAATGGGGGGAAACAGTGGGTGTGGCGGGTCCTGGACCCATTCCAATCGATTGAAGGTCCACAATTTAGTGGAAAATGATACCCCACACGCCTAGGTAACAGAAATCTCGAATACACACATTCGAAATGGGTATATAGGCACCCATTTTGACCCATAACCTCATCCAGAGAGCGCCAATCGTTCCGGGACCCGTCTCATTGAAATCAGCGTCCAAAATTTTGTGGAAAATCATACCCTACACGCCTAGGTAGCAAATATATATTCAAATTGTATCGATAGTCACCGTATGCGCGATTTCATTGCTATCAGTTGATTACTTGACAGCGGTCCCTATACTTAGGTTTAGCCAATTCATTTAAAAGTTTCCAAAAAAAAGTACCGTTTACCTTCCTTTCAACTTTTACCGCCTCACGCTGGGGAATGTTAAGATTTACCAAAATCAGTTGGTAAAATTCCGAAACGCACTCTCTAATTGAAATAACACTAGCTTTTACCAAGCCACTTGGAAAATTCTAACATTAACTGGGAAAAGTCTGATTTGAGAGCCCACACTGGGGTTTTACCTTAAATATTGAGAAATCCTAGGATTTTTTGGTTAAACCTAACTTTTACTGCACTTCAGGGTTTTACAGTAACATAATCATGATTTCTATGTACTGAACCAGGAAAGAGCAAACAATGATTCCCATGGCGCTTCGTCGCACAATTTGACGGTTATTTCGAGAATTTCTGCTCAAAATCAGAGTGATCTCTAGTATACGGGCAGAGATAACAAATCGATTTCGCTCGAACTATCGAACTCGAACAACAAGCTGATCGATTGTCACTCCTTCTGTGATGATGATGATGATGATGATGATGATAGAAAATTGAACCTTGACTGTTGATTGAGAATTGACCCGCTATTGAGTTCCAATCCTCCATTTTGCCCATTCTCGTTCAAGCCATAATCCATAATATGGATTATGTTAGCTGCGATCTCTCTTCATATAGGTAGGTACTCGTAAAGATTTGGTAAACGGATACTTTTTGCTGGCCACTGCCTTAAATTAGCCGGGTTTCATTTGATCGTTATGGATACATTTTTTAAGTTTCGTAAAGAGGGTTTTTAATTTATTTATTTATTTTTTTTTTTAATTTGTTATTTTTTTTAACGATGGTTACCGTGAAAACGTGATAAAAACAACAAATAACGTCATCAATAACAATCGATTGTGTGCTGTCGATATCTGTGCTGCTGTTATCACAGCGCCCCCTATACTAGAGATTTACCCAAAATTATCTTACAAGTCACTACCAATGCCTCTTTTTGATAATTAACAAATTATGAGTGTCTTCTTATGAGTTAATGAGAGGTCATTTACAAAAAGTACTGCCCCGGTTGATAAACTAATTTGCTATATTACAACATAGCTGATATGGGAAGTGATTTTTCAAATTGTTTTCCATCGTGTTGTTGCTTTTGGTTGGTTATTCCTTGAATAATCAACCTGTTTTCATGCTAAAAGTCAACCTCTCCCATTCGACTCAAAAATTTTTCTGGGCGTTTCATGGTGTCTAGATAAAAATTAGCAAATGTCCGTCCGCCGTCCACGCCGGTTTGGGTAGTAGAGAATTTTCTAAAAATCTGAAATTTTGGTCAGGGGCCTGTTTCCGGCTTTAGTTGGTCCTCGAAACATTTCAGCCCGATCGGATGAAATTTGGGCGGGGTAGGGGTCAAAATGTGTATTTTGAAGAATGGAATTTCGAGATTTTTTGCAGTCTAGGTGTGTGGGGTGTCATTTTCCACTAAATTCTGAACGCTGAATCCAATGAAATGGGTCCAAGAACGATTGGCAAACACTGGAAGAGGTTATGGGTCAAAATGTTTTCATGATTTCTGGTACCTAGGCGTGTGGGGTATCATTTTCCACTAAATTTTGAACCCTGAATCGATTGGAATAAGTCTCCATGCGCCTGGTCCGAGGAATAACCAACCCCTGTGTAAGAATTTTCAGCATTTTTCTTCTAATTTGTCCTCATGTTCAGAAGATATACCGCATCTACCTCGCCGACTTAAATATACTCTCTTACTTTTCCAGGTTCTGGTGAATGACTCATTGCCTACGAAGTGTTGTCGTTCCTGTTTGGAATCTGTAAACAAATTTTACGATTTTTGGATTTTGACAGACGAATCGCAGAAACAACTCGGAAAAAGTTCTACTGCTGACGATTTATCCACTGTAAACAGGAGTGCTGCTGTTCGAGTGAGTTCAAAACCTAGGGATTTCTCGTTTTTGTTTTAATTAAGAAGAATTTAAGGGAATGAAGGGTTTCGGGGCTGTGAAACGTTTTCTCTGGAATCTGGTGCAATCGTCCCGTCTCATTGGATTCAGCGTCCAAAATATAGTGGAAAATGATACCCGGATTTCATCCGACACAAAAATTATGAGAGAATATTTTTGTTAGGGATAAGATCCCCAAGTATGTAATGCAATATTACTATGACGTCAAATAGGGGTATTTTTCTTTCCACCGACAGCACAGGAGTCTACTTTTTAATTGAATTTTTCGATATTTTTTCAAGGTACAGAAAGGGCATAAGGAACAAGTGACCGACATCGTTAGTGAACAAAGAAATTTTCAAGCAGAAAAGTAAGCACGACACTACCTGTTAATCCTCTAGCACATCCCGAAGGAAGTCGCTACTTGTGTTAACTTTCATCGTTCTTCTTTTTTACTCTTTTATTCATTCATTTTATTTATTTATTTTTTCATGTAGAGTGAAACCTCAAGTTTTTGGCACCCTGGTACGTTAACGATGGTTCTTCAATGGCAATAATAGAAAAGAGGTTCCAATACCACAGTTCCGGTTCATTTTCGTTCGTTGGGGTTCTGACTTTCGTTGTATGTCAGTTAAAACGAGATAATTCACATATTTTATATAGTAAATAATAATAACGTACGAAACAGCACAATGATCCAGTTTTAGGCACCTTTTTTCAGTATCTGTCACCCAAAAGTACCAATTTTCGGCACTGTCCAGGAACCTGTATTCGACAGCTAATGAAACGAGGCTGTTTTAATAACGATATGTTTAATTGAAAAAATTTCGTTAAAACATGATACATAAGAGCACAGCATTATTACACAGTCTTCAAGTATCGTAGCGTTTCAAGATGTCAAGATCAAAATTCGCAAATGTCCGTCTGCCGTCCACGTCGTTTTTGGTAGTAGACAATTTTCTAAAAATCTGAAATTTGGGTCAGGAGTCCGCTCTCGGCTCTAATTGGCCCTCGAAGCATTTCAGCGCGATTGGACCAAATAGGATGAGGTAGGGGTAGGGGTCGAATCCAAAATGTGTATTTTGAAAAATGGATTTTTGAGATTTTAGGCGATCTAGGCGTGTGGGGTATCATTTTTCACTAAATTTTGGACGCTCATTCCATTGAGACGGACCCCAAAACGATAGGAGCCCACCAAAAGGGGTTATGGGTAAAAATGGGTACGTATCAACCTATTTTGAATGTGTGTTTTTGAGATTATCGGTACCTAGGCGTGTAGAGTATAATTTACTAAACTTTGGACGCTGAATCGATTGAAATGAGTCCCCATACTCCTGGTCCGAGGAATAACCAACCACTGTGAAAGAATTTGCATCGTTTTTGGATGTGTGAATCGACCTCGCATGCGATATTGTTTGCCGTGGAACGCCATATAACACGCTGGCCCTCTTCTTGCTTAGGTAACCACAATTCATTCGTTCCACAGCTTTCTCAACATCTTCAGAATAGTTGTTTTTTCTGTAACAACCCTCCGATTTTCGACTTTTTTGACCTGTTTCCCAAAAGTTGCTACGGGCTGGGGGTTTGTCATGGGCAGATTTTTTTGAAGAACCAGTCGCCTGTTATTTTGCCATAAGCCCTTCAATGAAATAAATAAATGCAAGCCAGTCAGTAATATTATTAAGATAGGCAACATTGAGGAACTAAATGAAGCTAACTTATTTATTAACATGCCTGAATCTCCGGTATTCGGCATGCCGAAAACTGATGATAAGAGGATTAGTTAGAGGTGGTCAAATATTCGGCATGTGAGGTGCCGAGAATAGAAAATGCCGCATTTCTCAAACGATTATTCGGCACCCCCCATTAAACAGACAAAACAAGGATTTTATTGATTTATATTGTTGCCAATGTGAACAGGAACAAAATACTATTAATATAGAAGTGTTAAAACATAAGAAACAACGATTTGGACCAATATTTCTGGTGAAATGTGAAAGTTAATGCAAACCAAAACGCTGCAGACTCCTTTACAGGGGTTGGTTATTCCTCGGACCAGGAGTATGGGGACTCATTCCAATCGATTCAGCATTCAAAATTTAGTGGAAAATGATACCCCACACGCCTAGGCACCAGAAATCTTGAAATAACATATTCAAAATGGGTAGATACATACCCATTTTGACCCATAACTTCTTCCGTTGGGTGCCCAGCCCATTTTGACCCATTTCATTGGATTCAGCGTCCAAAATTTAGTGAAAATTGTAACCCAACACCTCTAGATCGCCGAAAATCTCGAAAATCCATTTTTCAAAGTACACAATTTGACACCGACCCCGCCCAAATTTGGTCCGATCGGGCTGAAAAGTTTCAAGGACCGTCCTAGGCCAGGAAAAGACCCCTGAACCAAATTTCAGATTTTTAGAAAATTTTCTACTACCAATAACGGCGCGTGCGGCGGACGGACATTTGACTTTTGATCTATACATGCCCAGAAATTTTTTTGAGGAATCGGAGAAATTGACTTTTTGCATGAAAAACATGAATAATCAACCATAACGTAATGATTAATGCTCCTGGTGCAACGTCTGGTGAATAACAGCCTTTTCCCCCCTTTGCAACTTCAAGCAATGGCAACAAAAATATTATGCACCTGCACAGAATGAATGTCCGTGTGCTACAGACGCCTTTAGGACCTTTTAGAACATTTCAGAAGCTTTTTTCACTCAAAAAACCTCGTACAAGGGCTGAAAACTGGGGATTTCACCCTATCTATTCATTTTCTTTTTTAATTATTTCATTTTTTACGCCCCTGCAGGCGGTTTTAGTTGATTGCGTTCTCATATTTATTAATTTTTTTGGCGAATTTTCAAAGAAAGTGGTTGAATCTTTTTGATTTTATTGTTTGTAGTGGAAATCAGAAAGTGGCTTTTTTTAGAGCCCTCAAAATAATAATTTTCTTAGCCTAATCTCTTCATGAATTTCTTTGAAAGTTCTGTTTTGTTTCATTTCAATGTATCGGATTTTTTTTTCCTCGTTTTTATTTAAATTATTTTTTATTTTACCCTCATTTACTAAGATGATCCGCTCCACCCCTCCTAGGTGCAGTGGTTGAGTCAGGATGGACGACGGAATAACAGAATCGATCATCGTCTCCCGCGTGTCCATTTGCCAGTTTTGTGAGCAGCGCTTCAGCAACTCTTCTGTGCTGAAGAAGCACGTCAAAGAAGCCCATTCGCCTCACGTGTGTTCCTGCGGTGCTCGCTTCACGTCTCATCGCTACTTGGCCAAACACGAGTCCCGTCACAACGCTTATCCCAAAGTGTCGTGCCACTTGTGCGACCGGTCGTTCGTCAACCAGTCTGAGCTCAAAGATCACCAAAAGTCACACAATGTCGGTGAGAAGATCACTTGCGACAAGTGTGGCTACGTGACGTTGTACGCGTCGAATATGTCACGGCACTTGAAGAGGCACGAGAAGAAGTACGTTGTATTTTGCGAGCTCTGCGACGAGGGGTGTTACGACAAGGACGAGCTGCGGACTCACAACATCAAGAAACACGGAGCCGAGCCGTTCTTCTGCGAACTCTGTCAAAAAACTTTCGTCAGCAAACACAACATGGTCGACCATATGAAGACTGCCCATTGGAATTCCAACAAAGATTTCTTGTGTGAAACGTGCGGAAAGGCTTTCAAGACCAAAGGGGCAACGAAACGGCACATGAAAACCCACGACGGGCTGACTTACACCTGTCACATCTGCCAAGTTGCGGTCAGCTCGAGCTGTTCTCTACAGAAACACATGAAAATTCACTCAGGAGTGAAGAATGTCGTGTGCGACGTGTGTGGCAAGGCTTTCGTCGACGTCAAGTACATGGCGGCTCATATGAGATCCCACACAGGCGAACGGCCCTACGAGTGTAAGGACTGCGGGAAGAAGTTCACTCAGTTGTCGTCGCTCAAAGTCCACTGTCGGTACCACACAGGAGAGCGACCCTACGTGTGTCAAGTGTGCGGTGTTGGCTACGTGACGAAAACTTTGCTCACAGCCCACGAAAACCGCCATAGGAAGAGTGCGCCCCAGTTGAGTGTCATAGATGGCAACAAGGCTGACCATATTGATCACAGAACAGGACCATAGCCGTTTGAGGTCGCTTCCTCCTCTCCATCTACTAATAGTTCATGATCCTGTTGTATTTGGTGGGGTCAGGAACAAGATCACAACTCTCATATGGTAAACGTTTTGAGAACTAGCAATTAATTCGTAATTTGTCCATTTTAATTGGTTATTCCTTAAATAATCTGGACGTTTCAAAGGGTCTAGATCAAAATTAGCAAATGTCCGTCCGCCATAGGCCGCTTTTGGTAGTGTAACATTTTCTAAAAATCTGAAATTTGCGTCAGGGGCCTGTTTCCGGTCTTGTTAGTTGGTCCTCGAAACATTCAGCCCGATCGGACCGAATTGGGTGAGGGAGGGATAGGGTTCGGATCCAAAATGTGTATTTTGAAAAATGAATTTTCGGGATTTTTGGCGATCTAGGCATGTGAGGTATCATTTTCGACTAAATTTTGGACGCTGCTTTGCTACGCTTTGGACTCCAATGAGACCTCCAGAACGGTTACACCCACCGGAAGAAGTAATAGGTCAAAATGGGTATCAATCTACCCATTTTGAATATTTGTTTTCATGATTTCTGGTACCTAGGCGTGTGGAGTATCCGTTTTTTGGTAGTTGACAATTTTCTAAAAATCTGAAATTTGGGTCAGGGGTCTGTTCCCCGTTCTAGTTGGTCCTCAAAACTTTCCAGCCCGATCCGACCAAATTTGGGCGGGGCAAGGGTCAAAATGTGTATTTTGAAAAATGAATTTTTGATATTTTTGGCGTTCTAGGCGTGTGGGGTATAAATGTCCACTAAATTTTGGACGTTGAATCCAACTAAAAGGGTCCCAGAACAATTGGCACCCACCGGAAGAAGTTATGGGTCAAAATGGGTATGTATCTACCCATTTTGTATGTGTGTTTTCAAGATTTCTGGTACCTAGGCGTGTGGGGTATCATTTTCCTCTAAATTTTGGACGTTAAATCGAATGAAATGGGTTCCGGTACGAATGGTGCCCTCTGGATGAGTTTATGGGTCAAAATGGGTACCTATTTACCCATTTTGAATTTGTTTTTGAGATTCCTGGTACCTAAGCGTGTGGGGTATCATTTTCAACTAAATTTTGACTCTGAATCGATTGGAATGAGTTCGAGACCCACCACACACACTCTTTCCCCCATTTTCCCGAGGAATAACCAACCCATGTGAAAGAATTTGCAGCGTTTTCATGTTGTTTACAAATAATTCTATAGGTAGGCAGCCCTCAACTAGCCCAAATTGTTTATGACGACTCAACTCTTCTGCGTTTGCAGTTTTACATGAACCTGTAGGCATTTCCCAAGATTAGTTTCATTGATCACGGAACATGATCGTCAGGGGTTCTGAGCAGATAGCGAAACGAAGCTTACCGCCTATGTTGATTCTTTGGTACATAACAATGTAGCTATTGAATGGGTAGAATGCTGGAAACAAAACTCGAAGGTTCTTACACTGATATATTAATTTGATTATCGAAATTTTTCAGGGAGACGCCATCAGCAGAGTCGAATACATGCGTGGAATGCGGGATTTACCGGGACGACTGCAGCAAGAACCTGCCCTCCTCGAGTCTGCCATGCGGTTTCTGCCAGAGTGCTGGCACGAACGAGTTAGAAGGCAAGCCCCGTAGGAAGTACGAATGCAGCGTCTGCGACTACCACAACAGTTCTTTGAGCAACCTGAAGATCCACGTGATGAAGCACAATGGAGAGTTCGTCGCCAAGTGTCGCCACTGCGGGAAAGGATTCTACAGCAAGAGTTTGTGCGAAGGTCACGAGTTGACAAAACACGGAGTGTCACCGTTCAGATGCGCTTTGTGTCACAATTCGTACAACAGCAAGTCATATTTAAGACTCCACATGAGAACACACGCGTCCAAAGGAAACGAAGGCTTCCAGTGCGAGTCCTGCGGCAAGTCCTACCGCTCTTCGAAAGGGCTCAAAAGACACAAAATGGTCGCTCACCAGGGACAAGTGTACCAGTGTGACGTGTGTGACAAGCAAGTGAAAAGTTTAGACTCGTTGAAAAATCATTTGAAACTCCACACCGGGGAGAAACCGTTCGTGTGTTCGGGATGTGGGAAACGTTTCAGGACCAGGAACGGGCTCAACGTTCACGAACGAGTTCACACCGGTGCCAAACCGTTCGAGTGCTCGACGTGCAACTCGCGGTTCTCTCAGAGTTCGTCTCTGAAAATCCACTTACGTCACCATACCGGCGAAAAGCCATACCAGTGCCTCGACTGCAGCAAGAGATTCGTCACGGCCTCTCTAATGAGAAAACATAAGGCCAAATGTCATGATGGGTAAAACGTCTACTCTTAACACATTTCATATTATATTTTTCCAGTTTGAAGCCAAAATAAATGCGTTTTTCCTAACAAGCTGCACCAAATTTATTATAATGAATTAAACCTCTCCTCAGTCACTCATACAATCGACTGCACTTTACGCAGCTGAGGTCTGGGGAATGAACCATACCGAGAATATTGAATGAGTACAAGTGGGAACTTATAAGACGCTCTTGTTCCTCTCAGGGAGCACTCCAGACCACTTTGTGCGAACGGATTGCCACCTGAGTCACACTCGAAGCGAGGTTCTCAAGCTGGCTTTGGGGTGGTGGATGAAGCTGATGGAGATGAGCACAGAGAGACTTCCCCGTATTTGCTTCCAGCGTCTACTGGCTCTCCACGAACGTCAACCGGATCCGAGGTATAATTGGGTGTCACAGCTTTCAGCGGTGTTCAGGGATGCGGGCTTGGCGGACACTCAAGACGTAGCTCGGCTGCAAAAGGAAAAACCTGTGGTGATTGAGGCGATGAGGATGGCATCGAGGATGGTGGACGAAGAGAGAGTGCGGACCACACGCTTCAACCCAAATTACGGGTTTACACAGCCCGCTGGTCTTGGAAGCGCGCCGTATCTCTGCCTGGACGCTGGACTGCGGATGAAGAGATTGGTGGCCCAGATTAGACTTGGAGGAGAGAAGTTTGCTCGCCTGAGCACCCCCGAGGGCTCTGTAAGGTTCAAGAGGGACCAAGACTGTGCGACCTGTTGGAGGCGGACACCATTGTGCACCTCCTCTGTGAATGTCCCTTGGTGCGGGAAGGAAGACAAAGATTTTATAACGAGGATGTGCTCTCAATCGGGCGTTTTTATGGTCTTCTCAGTAATTTAGTTACCTTGGTTGAAGTGAAGCAGTTTTTTAATTACGCCGCCTCGTGCATAAGAACCAGACTACTTTTTTGAATTTTTATTAATTGTTATTTTACCCATTTTGAATGAAGAGATATGTTTTATTTTATATTGATAACGGAAGTAATGTAATAATATTGTGTCTATGCACACACTTTTGAGCCAACCTTTGCAACACCTGACGGTTTCTACAATAAATACCTATTGATTGATTGAACATCTATAAATTTTCCAATAACATTTTTTAAATTCACTTGTAGTTCACATCAGGCTTTATGTGGCCTATAAGTAACAGTATTCTGATCATGAAAACTACGAATAATGTTCATACAAAACAGGTACAGCACTTGTTATGAATCACTTACGGGTTGCTAATTCTTTAGTTTTCCATTTTTTCAACAATTCTAGGTAATTGCATAGAAGAACGAGAGAGTGAATTTCTTGTTCTATAAAGAGTGGCCCAGTCTAAGCTTTGGTCAAATAAAATACTTACCCAGGTATTTAGTTGTTCTCACCTTGGAGATCGCTGGACAGCTAGTTTATGACATATTATTTCTTCAATATCTGGGATCCTTAATTAAGTCCATGTGCCGTAAAATTATATTTTAAGAAACTCAATTTTAATGGCCTCTCTGAGAACTATCTATTTATTTCAGTCAGGTTTCTTTCCTAAGGAGTAATACTACTCCCCCCTATAAGCTCATAAATAAAAAATATCTAATATATTCATTAAAATTTGAAAAATACTGCTTGGGACGCAAATTGCACGGTTCATTACAGAGGCGATTGCTAATTTTATTTTTAGTACTGATGGACTTGTTTTATTTAAGTGTAGAAACGTACTAAATAGGCAAAGAAGTTGAGAGTAGGTATATGTACCTGATGAGAAATATTAGAAATCTCACATTGAAAATAGAAAGGTGTACCCATTTTGGTTAGGTTATTCCTTGAATAATCAACCTAGGTTTTTAAGCTAAAAGTCAATCTCTCTGATTCGGCCCAAAATTTTTGTCTGGACGTTTCAAGGTGTCTAGAACCAAAATGTCCGTCCGCCGTTTGCGCCGTTTTGGTGGTAGAAAATTTTCTAAAAATCTGAAATTTGGGTCAGGCGTCTGTTCCCGGCCCAGGACGATCCTCGAAACTTTTCAGGCCGATCGGACCAAATTTGGGCGGAGTAGGGGTCAAAATGTGATTTTTGAAAAATGGATATTCGAGATATTTGGCGATCTAGGCGAGTGAGGTAATATTTTCCACTAAATTTTATACGCTGAATTCAGTGAAATGGGTCGTAGAACGATTGGCACCCACTGGAAGAAGTTATGGGTCAAAATGGGTATCAATTACCCATTTTGAATGTGTTTTCGAGATTTCTGGTACCTAGGCATGTGGGGTATAATTTTCCACTAAATTTTGGACGCTGAATCCAATGAAGAGGGTCCCAGAACCAGGGTTTTTACCTATAACCACTACTGGTGGGTGCCAATTGCTTCTGGACTCGTCCCATTAAATTCAATGTCAAAATTCAGTCGGAAATGACACCCCACACGCCTAGATCGCCGATGATCCATTTTTCGAAAAACACATTTTAAGCCCTTCCTTTCCTTAATTCGGTCCGATTGGACTGCAATTTTTCGAGAACCAACTGTGCCCAGAAACGGCCCTGACCAAAATTTCAGCCTTTTAGAAAATTTTCCACGTCCGAATTCGGTGTGTACGGCAAACAGACATTTTCTTATTTTGATCTAGACACCTTGGAACGTCAAGAAAAAAATTTCGGACAGATTTTTTAGTACTTAAAGAAAGGAATAACCAACCACATCGGGCGAGATTGTTCAGCAAAAATAGCTGAGAGCCTGAGAGGATACTTTTCTGATGACGTCACTGGAATAGATGTTTTTCCTTCAGTAGGTATCATGATCGTTGAAGGCAACACTGTAAGAAGGAAATTCAAGAGGAATCCATAGATTGTGACGGGTTGGGTATCGGTGATGAAGACATCGATGTTTGCCCATCGATGATTTTTTCCACAAACACATCGATGTTCAAAAAACATCGGGGAAGAAACATCGATGTTTTGATGGTTTTTAGGAAAATAACATTATTCACAATCTAATCTACCCACCTTTTTTAACGCGTAATTCCAACATTAGTGGAGCATAATTCCAGCGTACATGATAGTTATTGAAAATGTAAAAGTAGGAAATAGTAAAGGTAAATATTAAAACCAGTAGTTTATTGTCAATAATTGACAATATATCAATATTCAACTAATAATAACCTGTTAATTCATAACAATTGTTAACCTGTTAATTATTATTAACAGGTGGAAATTTAAAAACAAATTTTTGTTTTGTTCAAACCTTCCAAAATTGGTCGTCTGCTGCATGCAGAAATAGTAATTTTGAAGCCATTTCCTCTGAAAGGTGATTTCTCAAGGAGTTTAAAATCACGCCGGCTTGAGAAAAAAGCCTTTCAGAAGGAACTGAAGTTGCCACTTTGGTACACATTTGAACACTACTTCGGAAATTAAAGGGTACGTTCCCTTCATTGCTTTCCAGAACCCCAAAGGGGGAGAGCTCATCTGGAATTCTCTTATCATGCTGAGATTTCTTCTGCCAGGTCAACAAGAAACAACCATGAACGAAGGAAGATCTAACGATGAAAAATGGTACATGCACGTAAGGACGAACGATACTGATCAATATCGAGATGGTATCGATGCTTTTCTTCCGATACCGATAATTTTGGTATCGATACTCTGCTTTCGATGCCGATACTGTATTGGTAAAAATAATCGGGATCGAAAAAGTATCGAACAATAACAGGATCTAAAATTTTTGTTAAAAATTAGCAATTAAGAATCAAGAAGGCCCTCTCCTAAAAGTTGCTACACTTGTTTCGGCCAGAAATTCGAGTACATATATACTTCCGGTATATACCATAGACTAAGGTATATGCATATAAGGTATATGGGCCAGAAGCTTTGGAGAGGTTGCTGTGAGGTTCTGATTTAGTGGGAGGAAAGTAGCGAAATTGCGTGAAAAGCGTCAGTAAAACACATTCTGTGTTACAATAATTTCCTCTGAAGTATGTAAATAGTGGTAACCACGCGGAGCGCCAGGTTTTGATTCGATACTGGTATCGGTTATATTTATTTGATACCGATACCCATATCGATCCTTCCCCGGTATCAATCATCCCTACATGCACGCTTCTATGATAATGATACTATCGATAAGGCAACAATCGACCCTGACAACGAATTGAATTCCCAGAATTTGGTTCAAATTTAAACATATCGATGTTCTTTGAGTCTGGTTTAACAAATATTATTACTATTTTGTGCACAAATAATGAGCAACTGGCTACTATTAAGAAAAACGCTGTAAATTCTTACTCACGGGTTGGTTATTCCTCTGACCAGGCGCATGGAGATTAATTTCATCAACATGGGGAAAATGGGGGAAACAGTGGGTGTGGCGGGTCCCGGACACATTCCAATCGATTCAGGGTCCAAAATTTAGTAGAAAACGATACCCCACACCCCTAGGTACCAGAAATCTGCAAAACATACATTCGAAATGGGTAAATAGGCACCCATTTTTTCTCATAGCCTCATACAGAGGGCCAATCGTTCCGAGATCCGTCTCATTGGATTCAGCCACCAAAATTTAGTGGAAAATGATACCCCACACGCCTAGGCACCAAAAAAAAAAAATTCAAAATTGGTAATATATACCCAATTTGACCTATAACTTCTTCCAGTGGGTGCCGGGGGGGGGGGGGTCAATTGTTCTGGAACCCATTTCATTGGATTCAGCGTCCAAAATTTAGTGGAAAATGATACCCCTCTCGCCTAGATCGCCTAAAATCTCGAAAATCCATTTTTCAAAAAACACATTTTGATCACCACCCCACCCAAGTTTGGTCCGATCGGGCTGAAATGTTTCGAGGACCAACTAGAGCCGGGAGGAGACCCCTGACACAAATTTAAGATTTTCAGAAAAATTTCTACTACCAAAAACGGCGCGGACGGCGTAGGGCGTAGGCGGATGGACATTTTGGTTTTTTGATCTAGACACCTTAAAACGTCCAGAAAAAAATGTTGACCCGAATTGAAGAGCTTGACCTTTTGCATGTAAACTTTAGGTGATTATTCAAGGAATAACCAACCAAAATTGATAAAATTCCTGAGAAGAAACATCAATGTTGAGGAAAAAACATCGATGTACAAAAAACATCGAAGAGCGAACATCGATGTTTCGGAACATCGATACCGGTTCCTAAGATTGTGACGTCAGGATCTAAACATTGCTCAGCTGGTCTCTCATCTGTGTTTCCATGATAGTGAAACGTAACCCACCCCCCTCCACCTTTGGTCGACCAATCGCTCGGTTTGGTGGCCCCTCCCCGTCCTCAGTTGGCCAGCTTGACACAGTGGTAGCGAGGAGGGATCGAGGTGTTTGGTTCTGCGCTGCGTACTTTCCGTGTTCCGTTGCCCGTGGTCGCCAATTTTTCTTTCCCCCTCCCCTCTCGCCCAAAATCGAAATTCAAAGGGTTTTTTAGAGGTTTCATCGAGGACGACACCTCACCACGACGGAGGTCCCCTAGCAGCCTGGACGCGAAGGGAGAATCAGAAGACGGCGGCTTGGACCCGCCACCGCGAAAGAAGAGTCGTACTTCGTCGGAAGCTACGATGCAAGCCAATGGCTGTTCTCAGGTCCACGACAAAGACGAGGCTCCAGGTGCCAAGGGTGAGGCTTCCACTCAAATCAAAACAGAAAACGGAGCGCCCGTTCGTCATTTCTCTCAATCCGATCAAGATATCGTTCGTCTCATTGGCCAACACCTCAAAAGCATTGGCCTCCAGTAAGTGCTCACATCACCTCTCTCTTCACTCACACTTCTCTACTCGTCACTTATCACTCACCACCCTTTTCCTTTTACGCTTATCATTCGCCACGAACCTCTCAACTCACCACAATTCCAAGTAAAATCTCTCAACATCTTCCGCAATGACCTTCTCATTTTCTTTGTCCTCGAGTTCAAATTCCCCTCTTGGCGATGTCATTTTGGTTGGTTATTCCTTGAATAATCAATGAATTCCCGTCCTAGGACGGTCCTCGAAACTTTCAGCCCCGATTCGGACCAAATTGGGTGGGGTAGGGGTCAAATGTGTTTTTTGAAAAATGGATTTTCTAGATTTTGGGCGACCTTAGGCGAGTGGGGTATCATTTTCCACTAAATTGTGGACGCTGAATCCAATGAAATGGGTCCCGGAACGATTGGCACCCACTGGAAGAAGTTATGGGTCAAATTGGGTATACATTACCCATTCTGAATATGTGTTTTCGAGATTTCTAGAACCTGGGCGTGTGGGGTATCATTTCCCACTAAATTTTGGATCTTGAATCGATTGGAATGGGTCTGGGGCCCGCCGCACCCACTATTTCCCCCATTTTCCCCATGTTGAAGAAATGAGTCTCCATCCGCCTGGTCTGAGGAATAAACAACCCGTGTGTATAAATTTGCAGCGTTTTTATCTTACCACCCTCTCTAATTCTGTTCATCCATTCATTTTCCCCATTCGATTCCAAAAAACTCAATTTCGACCAACACTCAAGCAATACGCGTAGGTTCGCAAACCAATTTCACTCTTACGTAACGCTGCATTCGATATTGATAATATTTATCAATATACCTCGCGTATCCGTTATTTCTCGCCTAAATTCCAACGTTATCCGCGGATTATTGCAGCTCTATTCACAAATTCTACGTCGTGGAGACCGCAGGACGAAATAGGTCAACCTCTAAATTGTAATTAAATGCAAATATTGATTAGAATATAGCCATCAGCAGTACGTGTACTTACTAATTCGAAATTTACCGTAATTTACAACGACCTCTTTTCTGTTTCAACTTGAAACATACACCCAGGAAAGGGAAATACATTCAGTAATATCATTATTTTTATCTTTTCAATCCTCTTCCTTCTGCTTTAACTTGAGTTGACATTGACTAAACAATTGTCAATACGCTTGGACAACAATCAATTAGTTGTTTTACCAGAGTTACAATCTATCGGGGAAAGAAGATTATGTGCTGCATTTGACACATTATTGAATAAGGAGCCAGAAATGGCGAGCATTTTCGTTATGGTCGCATATAGACGAATTCAACTATTTTAATTTTTTTATTTCTGAGAGTTATTTCTTGTAGAGAGAGTATGGCCTAAACCCATTCGTGAGAATAATCTTGTAAAGTAGAATAATAAGTATAAATTATTATACCTTTTTAGAGTGCTTAGCTGTGGATCTCCATGCGCCATAGAGGCTCACTACCATCTAACCGTACAGCATTTGAGATTTTATTGGCCCTAATAATCAATCACAGGGTTTGGTTATTCGGACCAGCCGCATGGAGACCCATTTTTACCCATAACTTCTTCCAGGGGGCGCCAATCGTTCTGGGACCCGTTTCATTGGATTCAGCGCCCAAATTTAGTGGAAAATGATACCCCACACGCCTAGGTACCCATCTGGAACCCATTTCATTGGATTTAGCGTCCAAATTTAGTGGAAAATGATACCCCACAAGCCCAGGTACCAGAAATATCGAAAACACATGTTCAAAATGGATGGATAGATCCCCATTTTGACCCATAACTTCTTCCATTGGGTGCGAATCGTTCTGGAACCCATTTCATTGGATTCAGCGTCCAACATTTAGTGGACGACAATTTGACTTTTTTGATCTAGACACCTTGAAACGCCCAGGAAAAAAATTTGATTGACATTTTGCATGAAAAAATAGAATACAGGTCTACACGATGGAAGCTTTCGTGGAAGCTATTCCTATCATTATCACCTCTCACATTTCCGTGTTCTGTATCATATGAATCAAATTTACGACGTATTTTTTTAAATTTATTTAGACAAACTGCTGACATGCTCATGAGAGAGTCAGGATGCCGCCTCGACCATCCAGCCGCAGCCAAATTTAGACAACACGTGATGGATGGTGAATGGAACAAGGTATCGGCAAGTACATTGACTTCTTTTACGGTTTTAAATCAAATTCATAACCTGTATTTGTACTAAACGGTGTCGTTCTAATTGGTTGCAGGCCGACAACGATTTGAATGAACTGAAACCACTTCTTGAAAAATCTACGAACAGCCTTTCAGTAAGTAACGAATTAAGGTATGACGGACTAATTTGCCATAAATGAATGAAAATACAGGGTGAAAATGAAGGGGTCGATTCTGCAACTCATTGCAACAAAAAAGTCTGCAAGATTTTTCTTTTTAGAGGCTCCGTTTATCAGTTATTCACGATTTAAGAGTTATATTTTGTTCTGACGTCACTAAAACGGACACAACTCCCTTAATTCACAAGATAAATTCCAAATTTGAGTACACTGTTGGAAAGAGCGTCAAATTCCTCTTCTCATTGCTCCCGTTAACGTCTCCAATTACTGCACTCCAATTATAGGTACCAGAAATCTCGAAAACAATCAAAATAGGTAGATACATACCCATTTTGGCCCATAACCTCTTCCAGTGTTTGCCAATCATTCTGGGACCCTTTTCATTGGATTCAGCGTCCAGAATTTAGTGGAAAATGATACCCCACACGCCTAGATTGCATGAAATCTCAAAAATTCATTTTTCGAAATACACATTTTGACCCCTACTCCACCCAAATTTGGTCCGATCGGGTTGAAAAGTTTCGAGGACCAACTAGAGCCGGAAACGGGTCCCTGACCAAAATTTCAGATTTTTAGAAAATTTTCTAGTACCCAAGTCGTCGCGGACGGCGGACGGACATATGCTAATTTTGATCTTGACACCAAGATTATTCGAGGAATAACCAACCAAAACTCTTATTACGTGGATAACTGGGAAACGATGGTCCCTCCATGGTCGTAGATCCCGCAGTCCATTGCTGACTTGTTTGCTGAGCATTTTGCATCAGTTTGTGCCACATTCTTGGCTACCTGTGGATCGCCTATCCCTTAATCCTGTCCCCGGGGGGTGTTGTTCGTTCCTTGTCTGGTCGGGATGCCTTCAAGGGAATGGATCCTGAAGGTGTACCACCAATTCTTATACGATCCTGCGCTTCCTCTCTCGCCATTTCACTTGCTGCACTCTACAACCTGTCCCTTGGTCGGTTCCCCGCTTGGAAGTTCTCGTTCATCACTCCCATCTTCTGGGCTGACGTTAGGCAACTACGAACCAATTTGCTCTTATCGACCATCTCCACAGATTGTAAGTGTAACTAATTGTTGAAGAACGTATTCTACGCCCTTTCCATCCTCTCAAACTTGCCATGTGAGCATGTACATGGCTTTGTGCGAGGCCGATCCACCGTTACAAACCTGCGTCTCCACCACAGACTGCACTAAACCACAGATTCCACCAAAGAATTCGACAGGCTGCCCCTCTGCGTTTGTACTTGTGGCATTGGGAGTATTTGGTAGTTTCCTGGGTTGAGGAATGACTACTTGATGAACTCTCATTTAGCGTACGGATACAGGAGGTCGTCTCTCGGCCTTTCACTGCCACATCTGGTGTTCCTCAAGGCTCTCATCTGGGCCCCCTATTGTTCCTTCTTGTGATGAACGGAGTCACGACGGTTCTCTAGGGTAAGAAGAGGTGCGTTAGTACGGAGGTCTAGCAGAGCAGATGAGTGAATCAAAAGACCCCTTACAAAACCCGGCACCTCCAGGAGGTCCATCCTGGGCAATAGAGCCATAGTGCAGGGCTCCCGCATGATCTGTGCTTGTTAACATGTTTGTGCTTGTGGCATTGGGAGTGTTTGTTTCCTGGTGTGGGGGAATGACTACTTGATGAACCGCTCATTTAGCGTACGGATACAGGAGGTCGTCTCTGGCCTTTTTCCTTGCCACATCTGCTGTTCCTCATGACTCTCATCTGGGCCTCCTATTGTTCCTTCTTGTGGTAAACGGAGTCACGGCAGTTCTCTCAGTTCAGAAGCAATAGAGCCATAGTGCAGGGCTCCCGCATGATCTAGCGCACAATTATGACGAGGATAGACTGTAATGGGCCTTGCGGCCTCAGGCACAGTCTTGTGCAGGTATATCAGGATCTCTCGCGGGTCGACTTCTTCATGAAGCTCTTTCGTCGTATAGGATCCCCATCTGTCTGCCGACTCTCCTCAGGTCTTGATGGCTTGTTGTAGTGGTGTGCTGGGAATGGTCTAGTCTAGATGAACCCATCCAAGTGCTCCACTATCGCATTTGCTCGTGCCCTGTCGCCTCATGTTCACATTTACTAGGTTGGGGTGTGTTCGTAATCTTTGTGTTCTCCTGGATTCTCGGCTCATCATCAGCGACCATCTGCGCCCTCCTCGTCTGGATGCCCGCTGTGCCGTTCTCCTCCACAAATTACCTGCGGCATTGCCTTCTCTCACGTCTGCTGCTCTCTCATCACCCTCTATCGCTCCATCGTGTTGCCTGTGCTTGAATATGCGTCTGTGGTTTGGTGCCCATTCTACACATCCATGTGGAGCAGATCGAGCGTGTCCACAGGGCGTTCTTCGGTACCTCGCCAATAAGA